>JAUZSV010419076.1:0-10871 GCA_034780495.1 Parotocinclus cesarpintoi
TTACAGATGTTGTAGCTTTCTATTATTGCTAATATTGCAGATATGTAATGTCCACATATGAGGACGCAGGGTCTCAGGACTATATACGTCACAAATCTTCTTCATTTGGCTGCTAAGTTCTCAATGGCAGGTATTTTTTGGCAACAGAAATTGCTAAAAGTTCTGAAATAATTCCAATAACACATTCAGTACTTACCATAAATGGCACAAACATTCATAAACCTATCTAATTCAGAAACCATGAAATCTAATTCAAAAATCTAATTCAGAAACCATGGCCCAACACTAACGGAAGGCGTTTTGTATGGTTCTTTTTTCCAGTTTTTAATACGTGAAGTAACAGTTCTAAGAGTAGCAGGAATGCTCCACAAAACAAACCAAAACAAAAAAGCAGCACATTTATAACGTCATGCAAATTAGCCACAAACGAAGGGGAAAAAATATACAAAGGTACCGACAAGCACAGCAAGATGTAGTATGTCTGCTGCTATTTTAAGTGTTTATTTCGGGCTTTTTTTCGTTTCGTTTTCATTGCCTGCGAGCTGTTACAAAACACATTAAGGCAGTGATAATGATGCCATCGTTGCCTAATTGTCTTTTGGCTAGTAGCACAAGATAGCACGGCTTTATTTCTGGTATAAAGCGTCTGCACAACAACTTTTGATGGCCTCTCAATTGGTTTCCGTATAATGAGTTACATATGAGAGATATGACAGGGTCTGCAATTTCAGTGTACATGATGTACATCAAAAGCAGATATTGTGCCTTTCCTGGAAAAGCTTTATGAAAAGAAATAAAAGGATAGCATAGAGAGGTGTGGAACAGGCTAGGCTTTCACCCAACATGTAATTTCCTCTTTTATATTTCAGGATCAGCTCGACTATTGCACAACCTAAGTGTTTTAAGTGTCTTTCAGTTTCTTGCTGATGTTTGTGGTACACAGTAACCCCTTTTCAATCAACAGAGCTTAGCTAAGCCCTTTCATTCTTTTCCATTCACATTGCATCCTAATACTGTGACTGACCGATTATAAAGCCCAATACGAATTACAGAGAAGAATAATTATACAGCACAAAGACATGAATTCATTCCTAAAAAAACAGGCATGTTATAATAGCAGGGTGGTTTTTTTTAGATGTTTTATGTTAAAGGGCTGCTCCACGGTGTGCACGGTCCAGGCTCAGAGGGATTCGAAGCACTGCATTCCACTGAGTGATGGTGGTGGCAACTCTCTTAGAGAAGGTCAGCAAACATTTCAGCTTCCAACTTAGCTCTGGACATATCTGCTGTCTGTGGTAGCCATAACAACCCCCTCCTTACCAACCAACCACCCACCTCCACATACACACTCATGCACAGAGAGAGCTAATACTGACCAAGGTCCTGAACGGCACACTGGCTTCGTCTTAGCTCTCGTTTTGTTGTCGCCAAATGGACTTGAAACCATCCAGGGTCCTGAATCACTATTTCATTCACTCGAAATAGCTCTGGATCTCACTAAAGTCTCCCC
This sequence comes from Parotocinclus cesarpintoi, assembly GCA_034780495.1. NCBI lineage: Eukaryota > Metazoa > Chordata > Actinopteri > Siluriformes > Loricariidae > Parotocinclus > Parotocinclus cesarpintoi. The sequence goes on from JAUZSV010419076.1 coordinate 1,511, forward strand.
ATGAGAATATTAGGCTACATACTCTGCTCTTACTTGGGTGTGAAACTGTGTTTTGAAGCATGGACAAGATTAGGAAAACATCCAACCCGCTGTCCAACCATTCAGTCCAATAGCCACATTCACCCATCCAACCTGTCTAATTTTGTCCAGCCACCTAAACCATACATCAGAAACCAGCTCTGTCTCACCATCATCCCATCCATTCACCGGACATACACTGCCTACTCAGTCCTGCCTGTCCGTTCTTCCAGTCTCTGTATTCGTCAGCGTTCAGCCACCTATCCAACCCGGTCGGCATTCTGTCCGTTCATTCAAGCATCCACCCATCCATTCAAGAAGCCATACGAAATATATATATTTTTTAAATCCATTCAGTTTGCAATACATCCATGCGCCCCAAGTCAAATATTGCTGTGCCCCGCTAAAATGGGTTGAAAGGGTTACTGTCCTAAAAACATGTTATCCAATCAGAATTGTCGTCTCTATCAAGGTCCTAATTGGTTAGGACTTCACGAATCCCACGGAAGGCCAAAGCTATGTGTTTTGGTTTGGAGAGTGAGGGGCAAATTGACCAATCACAGTTTGATTTCAAGTGGGTGGGACAAAAAAAAAAGATCGTAGGCCTTCGTGAAGTCCTAAGAGAGTGGTTGATTCTCAACCGCTCTCACCAATCTGCCGCTATTCAACTGTGTCACAGAGTGAAATCTGCGCAAGTTCTTACTAAACTTGAGAGATAGAGATAAATGGCAGCAGACAAGAGTGACATTGTGACATAGGTCACATAAAATATGATTATTATACAGATCAGTCAAAGAAGTATTTATGGCACCCACCCGAAGAGTCTATCCTTGCATATATCTGCTGGTAAATGTCTAAAATGCCTAATTTTATAGCAGCTGTTTTTAACCTGCAGGCCTGTTACAAGCTTTTTGGTCACTACCGTCACCTGTTAAAAATCAGACTCCTTCCTGGTTGTGTTGTTTTATTAGCATTTTAAATGTATATACTATGAAATAGTTATGTGAATTTGTGGCTTTAAAAGAGGGAGAGTACAAAAAACATTACAAATGAGTCAAGTGATGCAGGCTGTATAAGAAGAATTGGGACATTGGCAACATTTCCTTATGACTAAAATGAGGCTGAGGAAATACATAATTAGTCAAGCTTAAACAATCCACATTTTGCAATAGACATACTGTACATTATAACATTGCTGTTAGCTTCATTCACAAACATTTTTGGCTTTTGCAGGTTAAATAACATATAAGGCCATAGCCGGAGGCAAGTCCTGGAACAGAATGAAAATGAAATAATGTTTACTGATGAGACAATGCTAGCAGAGTGTTTTACAACCCCATAAAAAGGTTCCTACAGTGTTTAATGACTATACAATAGTAAACTTTATACAAGCTATCAGATATACCAGGTAAAATAACTGCATGTATGAATGACCGTTACCACCACTGTGTGTTAATGAAAGACAGAAAGAGAGAAGACAAAAAAACACAGCACAGTGTGGGTCAAATGATAGTGTAGACATGACTTTGTGGGGTTTACAAGCCATGTTTTCCGTTTTTGGCTGTTTTATAGATATATACCCCAGATTAGAAAAAGTAGGGAGTATAAAAATGCTGCTATGGGAAAAAACAGATCGAAAACAGTACTTTTCTATTTCATTACAGATGGTTTGAACTGAAGATTTCCTGCTTTGTCTGATTAACTTAATTAAATTTGTTAATAAACACCATTCCTGCATTTCCGTTTTTTTCACATTCCAAAGTTGGGACTATAAAGCATTTTGCAAAGCCATTTTGTAATGTTGACATCTTTGTCTTTTTTGTACCAAATCATGGTTATAATATTTTGGCATAACCTTTATGAAATCACGTATTATTTAATCGTTTTTGTGACCTCATTACTAACCATGTTGCCCCATCCTACATTTTTCTGATTTGGGGTTGTAGGTTGAACAAACACATTTCACTGTACTTTTCTCCATTTATTTTTCTTTTTACCCTGACCAGTCGCTGAAAAACACCCACATGGCATGATGCTGCCACCATCATGCTTCACTGTAGGGATGCATTGAAAAGGTCATGAGCAATCCAGACATTAAGTTTAGGCCAAAATATTCAATTTTTTGTTTTATCAGACAAGATAATCTTGTCTCTTACAGTCTGAAAATCCTTTAGGTACCTTATTGAAAAAACTTTATGCGTCTTTTACTGAGGAAAGTCTTCTGTCTGGCTACTCTGCCATAAAGCCAAGATTGGTGAAGCGCTACAGTGATGGGTGACCTTCTTCAAGTTTCTACCATCTGAATTTTTGGAGCTCAGGCAGAGTGAACATGGGGTTCTTAGTTACCTCTCCCCAAGGTCCTTCTCCCTCGATTACTTAGTTTTGTGAGGTGGAGGAGTCCTGCTTGTTCCAAACTACTTCCACTGTGCTCTTGGGAACTTTCAGTTTAGCAGAAATAATGTAGCCATCTCCAGATCTCTGCTTCCACACAATGCAGCCTGTTCTCAGCAGGCAGTTCTGTCCTCCTCATGGCTGGGTTTTTGCTTTATGTAAGCCCTTGTATAGACAGACATGTCTTCACAAATCATGTCCAATCAACTGAATTTACCACAGGTCGACTCCAATCAAGGTGTAGAAACAACTAAAAGATGATTAAGAGAAATGAGGGATGCAAGAGAAAGTCATGTTCCTGGTCTTTCTGCATTGATGCTACTTAATTATTTAAAAAGACAATGAGTCTGTGGTGGTCTTTTCATGTTGACTGGCTAAAATGTCTATACTAACTAACTAAAAAGACTGCCAAAGTCTATTAGAAGCTTCACTTAACTGGAATCAGCTCAATTTTATGTCTGGTACACAGTCTACAAATTATGTGAAAAGTCAGGAGTAAGACTCAGCTTATGGCTCTGCTTTTTAGTCCTAGATGAAATCAAGTAGTTCAAATTCAATCTTGTTATGTAGGCAATAAGTTGAATTTATTTTTTTGTACAGGTTTTGCAAATAAATAATTATCTCATTCTGGTATTCCTTCCATATTTATTGGTAAGGCAGTAGTACATATCAATAAATGATGAATGGCAAACCACCATTATTTAGCTTATATCACTGTTGTGACTTGAGTCATGGAACGTAAATATGTTTTTTGAATACCCCACTCGTTTTTCAGTTATTTTGCACAGAGAATACTGCAACAACAAAAACACCACCAAGACTGTCAACTCAAACACCCATAACAAAAATAAAACGGAAACTAAATATACCATAATAACAGCCAAAAATATGATCAACAATGCCAACACCATTATCACAAACACAACACTGTAATTAACACCAACAATAAAAACATCCATCAGCACTATCACTAACAATGGCACCAACCATGATGAAACCAACATAAACATCACCAATGCCGCAAACACATTGTTCACATTGTGCCTCAATTCAGTAGCGTTACTGGGTTCCTAAACAGTATACACCTAGTGGCCGTATTATTAGGTACACACACCCTGTTGGCACTGCTTATAGACTTTTTATTCAAAGCTGTAGTAATTTATTCCATGCGTAGTTTGCGTTGGATGGTGCATCAAAGATAGTGTTTGACCGCATGACTTTGTTGGATGGATTTGTTTTAATAATTGCATAACTGAGCAGTTCCTCATGAGTGTATATCCCCATTTACTGACTTGCACGCTTTGGTAGAGCTTAGTTCACCTCTTATTTCCTGCAGCTGCAGCTGGGTGGTCATGAGTATTACTGATGACGGGAAATAGAACCTATGATTCAACCAGGGTAGAGAATTAGCTCACATAGTTCAGCCTAGCTTTCAGAAGTGTTATCAAAGGAGTGTTATCAGAAATAGATACCTGTGGTAAAGATAGTGCCAGTTGAAACCTTCTCAAACACAGACGTCCTCTCTGCCAGGATGTGGGAGCTGGGGTCAGAGTGATAAGTTATTTGATGCTATCAGTTTTTTTCTCCCTTTGCTCAGTAATGGACACAGACACAAACATTGTTTAGCAGATGGAATGTGAAGACAAGATTGTAAAAATAATACGTGTCCAAATGATGACAAAACTTCACCAGTAGCTTAACACAGTAGAGTCATACACACAAATCGCAGTTCAGACATTACTAGCATTACTAAAAAACACTGCAGCAAGTAGGCATTCTGGTTCAAATTGCATGTTGTGTTGGTTTTCCAAAAGCAAAGGTGATATCACAACCTCATCAGGGAATAAATGTAAATACAGTCGATTCCGGTAAATAGGATCACCGGTTAATGGGACCATCCACGGACCAAAATTCCGCTTCATCGGACCAAAGAACATGTACCTGTTAGGGTCCTACCCGCTCCCGGAGCTTGTGGTCGTCCGCGCCGATCGCCCTTACAGAGCCATCGGTGGGGATGACGCTTTATCCGCTGCCTCATTATGACCTTATGAGGCATTATGACTGTTGGTATTCCAGTTTTTCTGAAAGGTGTCTGACAGATTTCAGGTCAAAGCTCTGCAAAGTCCCAAGTTTCCCCAGTGAAGAAAGCAAACCATTTCTGCTGACAATTGCTTATAACCGGATAGATAATGCTTAGAGATTTTGTAAGTTTGTATAACTTTAAATTATTTAAAATCGGCAGACTTTTCAAAAATAATTTCAATACTGGATCTAGATTGTATGTTTTACCTACTTTAATTCCCATGTTCATATTACTGAAGGTTTTCGGCTTGTATAGAACCTAAAAGTAACAACAGAAGATGAAAGTGTGGCTTCAGAGGCTACAAGAGGATCAACAAACAAGGAAAAGACTCTATTGGTTCTGTTGAGATCAATATTATTTCTTTTCACATTTTTAACTAAAATAATCAGAGACTATCTTTGAAACAACATACTGCTGTATTGGCACAAATTTTGACCTGGGTCAGTGGGACAGAACAGTACTAAGTAGTGAACACTACAGGAGAGTGTTGTATATTGTTGCAGGTGCAGAAATACACTGGTATGAAAAGCACTTTCTCACTGACCTCTGACTGAAAAAATGGAGCTGCACATCTGACCTGGTCCTCAAACCACCAAGAAAGGAAAAAAAGCGAATGCAAAAAGCAGTAGGCATGACACCAACGCTATATTATCCTGTCCTGTTCTCTAAACTCATGCACCACTGGGAAATGACAAAACAATGCTAACGGAAAATTGGAAGATTCATACACCATTAATCAAATGCATCAAACATGACACATCAGGCACGTGGCACAGTGCTAGCTGCACGGTAATGACTTACAATAATGTGTTTGTTTAGAGGAGGCTGCAGGTTTATTAATGGCGGTGCAGTTGAGAGAGCGATGAGTAAGCACAAAGAGGAAAGGTTCTGAAGTAAAGCAAGAGCAGAGCAGAGCTGCAGCATGTCAGCAGGGTGTAATTCATCAACCTTGACCATGAGTAGGCGGAATGGAAAAGGGTGGGGTAATGGGTGAGGTAGGAAGAGGGGATTATACATGCGTAGGTGTGTATCGTATGTGAAATGTGTATCATGCTCATATATAACAATTAGACATGGAGATTGCCACACAAGGTTCCAAGCCACATTTAGAACGACAGTGGAGGCTCAGCGGTAAAATAATCGACTACTATCTGGTACATTCAGGGTTCAAATCACTGCCAAGCATCATTGCTTCGTGCTTGAGTTGTGTGCTTCACATGCAACTATTTGAATATTACTGTTTAATACTGTACCTACTCTAATTCAATTTGCATATCCATGTGTGCCCTCAAGCAAGACCTTCAAATGCTCAACTCATCTGTAAGTTGTTTTATATGAGTTACTTATAAACTATGTAAATGAAACCTTATGGGGAGGTGTGGAGCATTGTTTAAGATTCTAAACCACTAATGGATGTCAAACACAGCCTGATCTACAGCACAAAGTAAATCCTAAAGGTGAGCATTTAACTCACCACACCACTTTGTAATGGATTTGTGCAAAAAAAGAATGAAATGTTGCTTATAAAACCTTCCGCTGATAGTAACTGCTTATTACATGTTCTAGCAAATGCCTCAGGCATTGGATGCCCAGTGTAGACCAGACTGACAGATTGGTGACTGGCACAGCATCATCAATGACTGGCAAAAGCTGGTGTAGTTGCTATATATGAACAGGAATTCAATGAAAGTGGAGATAATGTGTTTTGGAATTTGCAATGCATTTTATACCCACTTTGTATGTAGTGTTCATGGTTTTGTTCAAAGGCACTGTGTACATTTAGCCGAAATAAACATTTTGTTGTTATTAAACACTGTAAACTATTGCTTAATTGGACTAACATGAGGTTTGGTTTACTAGAAACAATACAAAGTACTTTTGTTAGTGGCTCTGGATAAGAGCATCTGCTAAATAATGTAAATGTAAATTTCACATTTTTTCATAGCACTTAGAACTGGCCTATTTGTCACATGGTCACACCGCAGGAACTGTGGACGATTGTATATCTTATCACACCATAAATTGGATGTTTTTTACCTCCTACTTCAAGGTAGGGTGTTTCTGAGTGCATAGAAGCCTTGATTGATTGAGGCTTGTTGATGCAAACACCTAAGATCATCTAAGATAAAATTCTGAATGCTGGACTTATGTATAAAGACATATTTAATTGAAATGCACTCTTAGAAGCAAAAAATGCATTAATACAAAGTAGTTCTGATTACAGCATTGTTACATTTGTAAGCCAAATTGCTTGACTCTAAATTTAATCAAGTGCTCCTCAGGAGAAATGACTTTGACGCCAGTAATCAGAAGGTTGTGAGATAAAATCTGGATGCAGCCAAACTGTACAAGCAATTGTAAGTTAGCAACTCTTCTGCCATTACAGATTATTCTCAGATTATTCTTCCTACAGGACCATTTGACTACTATCACCCACGCCTGCAGATACTCCTGACTAATGCCACCCACACCTGACCTGCTGTTCCTGAAGAGAGGGTTTGTTCTAGATGAATAGTACCAAAAGTGACTGTGATGGTGTTGGCAAGGGTAGATGGGGGTATGCATTTGATACCAACTTGGTATGTAGTGTTCATGGCATTGTTCAGAAGTACTGTGTCAATTTAGCCAAAATAAAAAAAAATCGTTATTAAACACTGTAGACTATTGCTTAATTGGACTAACATGAGGTTTAGTCTACTAGGAACAATACAAGCACTTTTGTAAGTGCCTCTGGATAAAAGCATCTGATAAATGATGTAGATGTAAATTTCACATGTTTTCATAGCACTTAGAATTGCCCCATTTGTCACATGGTCACACCGCAGGAACTGAGGACAATTGTAGATCTTATCACACCATAAATTGGACATTTTTTACCTCCTACTTCAAGGTAGGGGACTGCGGTAGCCTAGGAAATGTTCCATTAGTTTGTAGTCACTAGTACTTGTTTAGAGAAGATACGGAACATGGGGATTTATGAAAAAGTTCCTGGCCAAATTTAGCAAAGAAGACTAAAACAGCAGCATGTATCTGAGAAAAAAAGCTTTGTATATAATCCCTGAGAGAGCTGACCCTTAGATACAGAACATCTTCTTTTAACCACACGGACGTCATGAATTCATGTTAACCAGAATGATCCGACTATTTAAAGTTGGTTAAGAACAGCTGGGAGTGTGTGGTGTTTACATGGTGGAGAATGAGTTATATAATATGATAGAAACATACACCCATGGGAACACTTACATTATATAATACTGTATTGCAGTAATTAGTTGCCATTCATTATATTTCCTAATACAAGCATTTATCACTTTGTAATTATTGTTATTTACTCTTGAGGCAATCTGAATAAAGTACCACAGTACTGTGAACATTTTTGTAATTGTGTTAATACAGTCCATTATTTTGCATTTGGAAAGGACACTGATATTATAGTGTGTTGTGTTTAGTGTTGGCAGCACCCTCTGACCAATATTCCAGGGCTAAGTTTTGCTACTTATGCAAAAAAATAGCAGTTTCTTTCCTGACAAACATACAGCATGTTTTCCCCACCCTGTCTGGGGTTGAAGTCAATGTTCAAAGGTGGGCAAACTGGATCATGCTTTTCAAGAATCACAGTAGTTTATTGTTGGTTTCCAAAATGAAGACAGCCGTAGGTGTTAGACAGCCAAGAAACTGAAGGAGAGAAGCAATGAAGTAAATGAAATGAAGCAGAACATATTTGAAAATAAGAAATACTAAAAATTGGCAAAAGAACATTTTGGAAAAAGAACATGAATTGTGGAAGGGTGCAAAGGGACTGTGAGGCCCAAGGAAATTCCCTGTAAGCCAAGAACTACAAAGCAATGAGTTGAAATTACTCCATAAAACCTAGAAAGAAACCTATGATAGCAAATATAAAATATTAAAAGCTGTCATTTTGCATTTGCAGCATTATTTGATGCACATGAGCATAAATATAAAATTTGTAAGAAATTAAATATTTTGACATTGCCTATATTTCCTGACAATGTAATGGTATCGATTTAAAAAGAAGTTGTAAAAAAAGTGCAAATTTGTTCCAAAAAAAGAACATTACTTCATTTCATACATTCAGACATATTATTAGTCCTTACAAGCTTCTGAACACTAGTGTGTTTGTTCATGTGAACAACTGCTTAAGGTAAAATAGTACGGTGTAACATATCCAACTAATCATCAGCGCATTCCAAATACTGTATGTACAACTTCATATTTCTATATACGCAGATACACTGCCAGAAGCAGAGACCATGTCAAAATGAGCATAAACATTTCGAGTCCCTGTGTGAGTCACTGCAGACGCCCCATGTCCCATTGCAGGATCACATTTTTTTCCACCAATGAATCAGTTGAAATATTTTAAACACTGCCATTTAGCTCAACTTTTTGCCTCATGTAGGTACGGAACACAAAGCTTCTTGCTGATCAGATCTCAGACAAACTCAGCCTTGTGAGTGCCAATGTATCATAAAACCCACGAAATATGAGTTTCCTGAATGGTAGACGGGTGTGCAGACGTTTATGTAATGCCTCCAATGGGAAGTGGGATGTGTTTATGCTGCCTTTTCCCCCACTAGATAAACTTTCTCACCATATTTCAGTATGTTTTTCCATTAGTGACACACAGACCTTTTATAAGATGCTGTCTGACTAATTTCAGTGCCACATGAGAGTAGATATAAAAAAAATAGCCTATTAAAACACTATGTTAAAACAACTATTGTATTGTCTAGTCAATATCCACTTCTGTCAATATAAAGTTTCACTGAACATAATGTGGTGAACATAAGTGGAATGATCACACCTGAGCACTCATATTAGCCGGGTCTGTTAAGTGTGGTATTTTGA
>JAUZSV010419087.1:0-18603 GCA_034780495.1 Parotocinclus cesarpintoi
ATACAGTCTTACAATCCAAGCAATTGTGGGTTAAGGGCCTTGCTCAGGGACCCAACTGTGGCAGAGGTGGGATTTGATCCCTGGACCTACTGGTCCATAGTCCAGTCTCTTACCCTCTAGGCCACCACAGTCCCACAAAAATTTACACTTACGACATTTAGAAGACACCCTTATCCAGAGCGACTTACAACTTCAGCAACAATTCAAGCAATGGGGGGTTAAGGGCCTTGCTTAATGCAGGCTTAAGCCAACTGTGGCAGCTTGGCAGAGGTGTGATTTAAACCCTGGAACATCAGGACCAGAGTCCAGTACCTTAACCGCCATGCTACTGCAGTCTCTATAAGTCTAAATCCTCCTTGACATAGGAGCACAAAAACAAGCATTTTCGGTCAACTGTTCCTCTAATAATATCACGATCTAGGTCTAGGAGTACACACAAACAATGTTTTTAAAAAGAAAAGAAACTGTGTTTTATAACTGAAAACCTGTTAGTTTTAGGACTGAATCTGATTAACTTTTGCCAGCAGGCACATAACAAAACCTGAATGCCTGGATGTAGCACTTTTTAAATGTATTTTGTTGTTTGTGAATGTTCCTTAATGTATGTACATTATTCATTATGCTTAGTCATGGATGTCACACATCCTGTATAAGCTGTATAATGGAATTAGTCAAATAAACAGACATGGACACTTTATAAGGCGTGTGTTCGTGTGCAAATAAATATGTGATGCTGATATTTCATGTAGATTTGAATAATGATATGATAAAAGGGTAAACAGGGAAATGCACACCCAGGAAAAAAAGCACTGTGAAATTTGACTGTAGAAAAATGAAGTGGGCAAAAATTCAAAGTAGAACTGTGAACTAATTTATGGTCTGTTCATAATCAACCACGTTTACAGTTGTACTATGAATTTTGACAGTGGAACCATGAAGTGGCCAAACTACCACCAAAAATTCATAATAACTCATAGTGGTCAAACTGTGAAAGTTCACATTGAAACTGTCAAGCACTTTAAATTTTTACTATGAATTCTCACAGTGCATTTTCCCTGGACAGAACGGAGTATTAAGAAAATTTTTAACATTAATTTACATTAATTATTCTTGAGAACTGATTCATTTCATTTAGCCATGCTGGGTGTTTGTTTTAACTCTGGACATCTGCAAAATGATGAGCATTTCCATTTATAAATAATGCAAACTGCACAATAATACACAACCATTTATCGTAGTGTACGAAATGAACTAAATCGATCTTTATCATACCTGGCAAATCTCACATTTTGCCCGGGAAACTACCAGATTTTACCCCTCTCCCAGATTAATATTTTCCTGTAAATTTCCCGTATTATATTATAATTTTAAAAAACATTCCTGTGCCTCTACAAACTGACATGTCACTAACCTCGCAAGAACTGGTGAGAAACATTGTTACAGAAAATAGGATGTCATTACACAACAGCACTGCTTGTGCTTTACTCTCATGTAAAATCAACCCCTCTGGCCCCGCCCACAAATACATTACTTCCAAAAAAAGTGTTAAAGGATGCAAAGTCTGCAACAATTCTGTATAATAAATCAGTGAATGCCAGAGAAGCATGAGTGAACATGAGATACTAAAAATGTGTAATGAAAATAAAATGTGTTTCACTTTTAACACAAGCAACGTGTTTATATGCTGAAAATATGTCAAATAAATTAATGTACTTCAATTCCCTTTTGTGTTTTAATTTAGGCTCTATTATAAGAATGACATATGTAGGAATGTTCAATACAATTCATTTCAAGTTTATTTATATAGCACTTTTTACAATGGTGCATTGTCTCAAAGCAGCTTTACAATAATACATTATCTTCAAAGGCCAATCCCAAGTTAAGCAAGCATAGGGCGACAGTGGAAAGAAAAAACTCCCTGAAAGTGGTAGGAAGAAACCTTGCTCAACAGACCCTTGACCAAGACTCAACAGAAAACCCATCCTCCATGGGTGGCCTAGATGTTAATTTAATAAATACTCAAAAGTATAATAAATTATAGCAAAATTAGGTTAATAAATAAATAACAGACAAATAATAAAATTCAAATTAGTAATAAAAAACTGAAAATAAACAAAATTATAGGATTATAAAATGAGTCCTTAGTGGGAGGTCCTCGGAGGCACATCGTCTCCTAATGTCCAACCGATGGAGGGAGTTCCTGCACTCTGGTGGGACCTGCCTCCAATGTTCACAGCATTTCAGTGTCAACAAAGGTAGGCCTATCAGATTCTGATCATCTCATTTTAGTTTGTAACTGGTTTACAGGTAGTTCTTTTAGATTTTTTGTAAACCTGTCTTAAAATGTAAGGGATACTGAACCTTGGTTGGGCTGGTGGAAGCGCCAGGGAAATTTCCCCTTACTTTTTAATAAAATTTTTTATTAAGGCCATACTTTTTTTTATTGCTTGTTTCGCGGATCCACCGACAATCATATTTGAAGAATACAAAAAATATATATATTTTTTTTGTATTTCTCGGATCCGCCACAGTACCAAATGTTTTAAATTGAAAAAATATATATATAATTTTTTAGCTTTTTCCGCCCTCCGGTGGAAAGCCAACAGCTTTCTTCTGTTCATTTAATTTTTTTTCCAGATTCACTTTAATTTAATTGTAGGTTAAATAAATTTTAATTTTAAATAAATAAATATTTTTATTTCTTCCTCCTTCCTTGTATTGATTCCACATAGTCCTCTATAAATTGAAAAGTGCTGAAAAATAAAGATTTATTATTATTTATTTCCTCCCTCCTCAGTAGGTTATTAAGTAGCAACATTCGAGGAACAAGTCATTTAAAAAGTCTGGCCTAAATTGTACTGTACGTATGGAAATTAATTTGAAAAGAAAAAACGTGGTTTTGGCGCCATCTGCTGTTTAAAAGGTGCAAAAGCTTTATATTAAATATGGAGGAGATTTTTCAAACACCTGGACTAACAGCACTGTATGATAGACGTAGTTTTAGGTGGGAGTTTAACTCGGGACGGTGATAAAATATGTTATTTTATTTTCAACAGTGTAACGTGTTTACCTGGGTGTTAAACTGGTCCGTTATCAATACCTTTAAATGTTCCTTTGTACGGTTATTGTGGCGGGAGGAACACCCTGCCCCCACCGACTCACCCCAATCATGGATGGCTTCCTCCGCGTTGCCATTTTAGTGATTTAGCAGCGACGTTTAACGACTATTCAGACCCTCTGGCGAGTTTTGTTCCCCCTAAACATCGCGAGGTGGCAAATCTAGCGACTTTTTGTACAAACCTGAGATAAATCTCACAGAGAAGGATCAGCCCGACTGGAAACAAAGGCACATTTCTCCTGTCCTTTGCTCCGGGAGACGGAGCAGCTCGCGCAGAGCGTAGTATCTCCATTCCTCAATATGTACATAATGTTATTCTTTTAAAACATTCACATAGTAAGTTTGGTTTCTTTTATACAGAGAGTATAAGTGACAAAAACATACAATCTGAAACTAGGCAGCGTGAAATACGATGTGATGACGTCACATATGTGAACCAGCGTGGTGTAATGGTTTGGTTTATATTGCTACTGGGAATCCTCTGTGTTTGGAAGTTTCTTTCGTTTATCTTCTGACTTTGTGTTAATGTAAAATAAACATCACTGTACACTAACCGATCACTTTATTAGGTGCTTTTGTTTCTACACCAGTTTGTTTTTTCTGAGTTCCACTTGCAATCTAGAGTAGAAGCCTTTTGTAGTTCTATATTTACAGACTGTAGTTCATTTGTGTCTCTAAATACTTTGTTAGTTCCCCTTATTCTGTTCACTAACGGTCATAACAACTACAGGACCAGCACAGATCAGGTACCGTTTGGATGGTTGGTGTGTGGCTGGTATGAGTGAATCAGACAGCAGTGCTGCTGGAGTTTAACACCTCACTGGCATTTTAATTTCACCTAATGGTTCCCATTTCTGCCCCCAGGACATGACATGTATAGATACTGAATATAATTGAATGCAAAAAAAAAACAACCCAAAAACATTGTACTATTAAACAAAGTGTTCTGCACAGTGAATAAATTGCTATTTTTTAGGAATATAAATTAAAATGTTAAGATTTACAATCTGATATTACCTTAAAAGGCCAATCCCAAAAAGGGATTCTCCATGGATGGCCTAGATGTTAACTGAATAATTACTTGAAGGTATATTAAAGTAATAGTAAAATTAATATTAACATAATTTAAATAAAAATAAAAATTTTAATTACTAATACAATTCATAGATTTTAAAATGAGTCCTCAGCTATAAGTTATTGGAGGCACATCGTCTCCTAAATAACTAAATGATGGAATAAAAACTACTCAGGCATGGTGGGACCAGGCAGCACAGTGGCTCAGTTTGTAGCACTGCCGCCTCACAATAAGAAGATTCCATGTTTAATCCCAGAGTGGAGTCTGGAGTCATTGTTATTGCTAGGCTGAAACTGTCAACTAGCCAAAAATATCCAGCCACTGGCTAACTGTGAAATAACCATCACACTACCCTCTGCCTTGAAATGTACGATACAAATCAATACAGTAACCATATCGAATAGAGTGAGATGGTTCTCAGAACCAAACCAGGGCAAAAAAGTGTACAAAAAAAGTGAGAATGTCATATTTGCATACAAAGTTTTATTAAAATGCAATTGTGATACAAATTACAGTATACAAAAAAAGTATAAAAAAAAGTGCAACCTCTTTACAGCATCAATTGTACAGAAATGTTTGAATAAATAGTATAAATTACAAAAAGACAATTTCATGTTCAGTTAAATCTCTCATAAGGCACATTAACATTGACTGTAAATGTACCAGGTAAATAAGGTTCCCTGAACGGTACTGTGACGTGTTCTACTAGCTTCCTTGTACGCTTTCAAATGATTGCTGGTGAGATCAAACGTTCATACCAACAACACAATGACAAGCAGTTTAAACAGACGTTTAAATGCATAGCATGTCCTTTGTTCAAAGGATAAGCTGCACAAGTGAAAAGCGTAGCTGACAAAATGGTTCACGTTGTGGTGTTACAAGAGTAATGCCGTTTTGGTAGCATTATGCTAACAGTTAGGACGTCGCTTTAGACTAGGCTCACATTTGAATAATGAAAAGCATGCATAGAGTGAATACGAGTCACGCTTGTGTCAGTTGTTAAAGTGTAGTGATACAGTAAGTGATGCTTACAAGCATCTGCCTAAATATTAGTGATTTTAGAGATCAATCTAACTCGCTATTTAACCACCAATGTTTTGTTACTGGCCTCCCGATATTTGAGCTTTTCTGTACCAACTCGCTTTGAGCAAAGAACGAGATTAAAACAAGACTTGCATGCATTTAATAGACCAAAGCAGAGTTCACATTGTGAATATTTAACAACCCGTTTAATCCTTCTATCGATCATGGACCGGCAGCACTTAACGCGTTTCAAATTCATCCACCTCAATAACACACCGATCCACATTTGAGACTGCCGTATTTCATTAGCATTTATAGCAACTTAATTTACACACGAGGCTTTTGATGCACTGGTAGTGAAAAAAATATTTACAATACAAGCGATACAAAAAATTCAACATCATGTTTTACAGTGCCAATATATATATATAAAAATAAAACAAAAAAACTGGAGTAAGCTTCTTAATCCTGATCCTATGAATATTCACTAATGCCCATAGCTGTTTTGCTCAAAACTTTCCTATTAAAAAAACAAAAAAACAAAAACAATTATAAACAATCTCACAAACGAAATTGCTATAACTAACCAAAAGGAGGGAAAATCGAAACAGCACTCATACAGTGAACTGGGAATGATACAAGTCTGCCACTGGAGACAAAGCTACAGTCTCAACGAGACGCTCGTGAGGTGCAGTAGATCACCAATTCTCCTTCAAGTCCTCTGGGAGCGGAGAGGGCAGAGGCTCAGGGTTTGGGGAATCTGACTTGGATGATGTCAGCACTGGTGGCTGCTTGGTAGTGCAGCATGGCTTAAAGAGGCGAGGGTCAATGATGACTTCTCCGAAACGTCCTTTGTAGATGATCCCACAACACACTTTCTGCCTGCAAATACAACAACAGAAATTCTCTTTAGTGCCAGCTTTTAATATATAGTAAACCCTGATTTGGAACGGGTTCAAAAAATGTCGACGAGGTACAAGTTAAATTGGGTCTGACTAATATTATACATCAAACACACTTCTGATTAGGTTTCGGTCTAATTTTACCCTCTCAGTCTTAAACAATAATAAGCCTGATCCGCCTTAAAAGTGGCATGCAACATAACTCTGCACAAAACAAGAACAGTGCATCTGTTTCTTATCAAAAAGCAGAATAAAGAAATATCAAAGTGCAGATTCAAAGCATTTAAAAAAAGGTCTAATTCCAAGAGCTACAGTTTCATTAGACAGAAAACTAACTATAGAGAAAAAACGAACTCTCTAAAGTGTTTCTGTGTGAAAAGTGGAACTGAGCAAATGGACAGTGGGTGTACAAATAAGGAGTTGGAGCTAAAAATGACCAGTACAAATGCTACATAATGTGTAGTATTAACACCATTGCCAACTGTATAGCAAGGTAGATACAGATAACAGGATATGATTATATTAACATTTAAAAATCCTTATTGCAGGAATAAAACAAAGCGTTTTTAAATCACTTTTACCATTACCTTTTCCAGTAGGACAGATCAAGAAACGAGTAGCCAGCTGGTGTCGGGCGTCTCTGTTTAGTCTCTACATCTGAGCCGTCGTCCGATTGGTTGCTGTGGCTGGGTGACTGAGACGGAGACATGCTGGATGTAGTGCTGTGAGCATCTGAATCTAGAGCATGAAAAATTATTTATAAACACAACCAACTATGATAAAAAAAATTATATATATTACAATTATATATATTACATGCAGCACAGACAGATTCCAGTACTTCTCGTTAATTAAAGACGGCACCGACGGAGTGCAACTCACTTTGGCGTTTGAATTTATGCAGCTTCTTCAGCTTGCTTTTCTTCTTCCCGTCGATGTTTTTGATTTTTTTGGGTTTTGTTAACTTGAACCCAGGTCCTGCTCTCGCATCCACCACCTGAGTCATAAAGACAACGAACACAGTCAGGATGAGCCATGCAGTTTAACTGTTTAATATTTTGGAAGCAAAGCTAAACAAGCACATACGTGGCTCCAGTTCTTCTTTGATCCGTGTGGCAACTTCTTCCATCGTTTTACAAGCAGTACACAGGCATTGCAGATGTCGCCGACTCTCTCCTCGGATAGACTAACAAAAGACACACCATTTGTTAAAATCAAAATTAAGAGCAAAGATTGACCTAGACTAAGCTGGTAGCATTTATGGTGTTAACAGCTGTGATAAACATTTTACTTCAGGTCACAGTTTACTTCATCCAGAGCAACTTGGAGACATCTTACAATCCAAGCAATTGTGGCTTATGGGTCTTGTTCAAGGACCAAACAGTGGTAACTCGAAAGAGGTGGGATTTGAACCCTCGACCTTCTGGTCCATAGTCCAGTACATTAACAACAAGGCGACCACAGTCAAGTAATAGTTGTGTTAGTATATTTATTGCAAAAAGGATCAGTACATGTTTGTTTTCTGTATAAAGTAGAGATATCTGTACACTGATAAGATCCTTTTTTTAAATCCCAATAATCCTAAACATGAGCAATTTCAGTCCTAAATTTCCTTATTAAGTAATCATTTTCTATGTAATAAATCTATTTAGAAGATATATATGTCGAATATTTCAGTACTTCAATTTTCAGAAGTAGAAAAAGTGCAATATTCCAAATAGTTTAAAACTATTGAAATCACTTAGGTTCGTGTAACAGTCATTTCTGCAGCAAAGTCCATGTGGCATCAACAGGACTAAAAGAAGAACCTGAGGAATATCGCTTTACCCAGTTGTGGAGCAAAGTTCCTGATTGCAGGGATATTGGTGGCATTAATATACAGGTCTCAGCATGTTAACAGTTCCAGTTGTTTACATTTTGGCATTATTTCTAATAATTCTTTTTTGCTCAGATACATCATTGTCAACAAAAACCAATATCCTATTCATTCAGGAACTCTCATAAGCTCAATACTGTGCAACATTACACTCTCAAAAACACACCAACACTCAGTTGCAAGGCACATATAGAAAGTGTTCAAAGTCAATTCCTGCAATTAGACCAAAATTTCACGATGCCTCAACAGCCCTCTCAGAGAAGTTTATGTCGTCCTCTGCAGTGTGCCATATGTACAGAAAAACAACGTCACATAGGAACAAGCAAAATGGTGGATTTAATACCAACAAAATTGTGCAAATAATAGGATTAAATATTGGATTGTAAATCAATTTATACAACTCATACTGGTAGACATGTAGATATCCTTCTGATAAAACAGTACTATTGCAGTTTATACTATAACGTCCCCTACACCCACATAAGTGACCATAACTAATACTGCTCACAAAAATATTATGCATCTTGAAATATACATTTTGTGAGCAGGGTGTATTCTGGATTAGGCTAGGGCTTAGATTAGGACTACATTCATGGGGAAAGGAAAAAGTGCCCAAAACGGCTAAATCAGAGTCAATAGTAGATAAATGTTTTCCAGTTTGTGTGTAAACTGAGATCAAATATCTATTGGGTTCAAATCTGATCATCAATAAGATCAAAACATAACTGTGGAAAATGACCAAATAACAACAAAAGAGAAGATATTGAACACCCAGGTGTGTGATAGAGTTAGTTCAAACAGCTTAACCTTTTCACGAGTGCCTTGTCAGGTGTGTACTTGGACATCTTGCTTCTTTTCAGACCAATTGTTAGGACCATTTAAAAAAAAGTGTAAAGCAAAACGTATACAAAAGGTTTTGAAATTTACCCGAAACAGAGGTGGAAGGTCTCCTCATATCTGCTGCTGTCTGTAAACCTGGAGCTGGAGGACTTGGTCTTGCAAATGCAGCAGCCTTCGTGGCTGCGATAAATCTTGGATTTATGAAATCCAAACATCTCTGGTTGATCCTGCAATGCAATCAATACAAGGAGGGATTGGATTAAACCTTGAGGCACTGCTCATGCATTTGGGCAGATGGGTTCAAAGTGGGAGACGTTCAAATTATTGTTTATGGTTCCAGGATGGTCTGACTGGAGCTCGTCTCTGAGAGCTGCAGTGTTTTCGCAGTTTTAGCATGAGCTTTATTAAGCTCAATATTCAGGGATTACATAAAGACACGTTTGTGAAAAAGTTTAAAACGGCATCGATGCGCATACAATGCAAGTGTTTGGGTGCACGAATCATAGTCAAGAAATGTCAGATGTTTCATAATTAAATCAGAATTCTGTTGCAGTTCATACTTAATTGTCTCAAAGAGAAAGAAGTAAACACTTAATATGACAGCAATACGGAGGATCGGTGCAAACTAAAGCTAATTTATTGTAAAGGGGAGTTTAAACATTAGTGGATTTTAAAAAATGCCAACATAACATTAAATATTAGGTACTTTAAGCAGCTAGTAATGGTGCAGGTAAAGGCGCGCTTTATGAATGAACGTATCCGTAAGAAAAGAATCGGTTCAGCTTGAAGCAGTAAACACGGCTTATAACCGTAACACGTCGATTTATTACGTTTAATACGGTTTTATTTGACTGTGCACACTTAATTTAAATGAACGTAACAGCGGTTAGACAGAAAAAAAAGAGCCTTTATATAGCAATGCATACAGAACACTGCCGCGTCCTTTTTGGTTTCGTGTTAGAATGAGACAAAAACGTATAAACGGCACATTAGTTAAATAACCACCTAAAACGCCTAATTTCGTCGCTCACATTCTGGTGTCTCAAACGACTCGGTTTATTAAAGATTTGAACGAACGTGTCGGTTCGTTTTATTCAAACTTTCACCCGTGGAGAGCGCCAAATCTTTCTTAGCTATTGTTAGCATGCAGCCATGCCGCGCCACGCGCCTACCATTGTTAATGTAAATAACCATACACGCAATAACGTGTAAACCAGATGCCGTTTTACGCACAGGCCGTTAAAAATATAGAACCAAAACATTTATTCACTCGCATATGTCATTGCATATAAATACAAACTTACAACAATAATGCCAAAACGCTTACCGTGGAAACTTTGAATTCCCGTCCGTTTACTTCTCTACACTGCGCATGTCTTTACTACAGAGCACACATATGAATGGAGGATCATCACGCGCGTACACACACACTAGCGGAACTCCAAATAAGGCGCTTCGGTGCCTCGGTTTGAACACAAATCAAACCAATCAACGAGCTTGTTTCTCGCCATTTAAGAAAGCTGCATTATGGGCTACGTAGGCACGTATGCGTGGCTTTCAGACAGGGTGGGATGTTAAATGACTCATTTTCCCATGATGCATTGTTTCGAGGTATGGTTCGTTTGTTTATTTTAACACGGTGGCCCAAAAGAGCGCGAAAACTGCTGGTTTTCTCCCCGCCCGTTTTCGGACCCACCCCCTCCCTCGGTGGTAAAAATAAAGGAAGAAAGAAGCTCTTAGCTAGTTACAAACATAATGAGTTAAATGTGTGTTTTAATAGAGAACAAGATTGCAAAATGAAGATAACGAATGTTAAGTCTGTTAAAACTAAATGTCAGGTTCTAGCCTGACCCTCTGTCACAGACTAAATTCACTGCTTCAGGCTGAAGTAACTTAAAGCCATTGTGTCTATATTACATTTACAAGGCAAGCATATCTGGATAGGCTCTTAATGTAACAACACAAGAGCAGGATCTTAACAACTGATAATAAAGGTTATGCATTTGTTTATAGTGAGGCAATGTAAGTATCTCTGCAGCTTTAGTTTGATCAAATTCATTGCTGTCATTTTGTCAAACCATAATTTTACATGTCTGGAAAGATTACACAATCTTTCTGTTGAAATAAAACAATCCATTTGGAAATGAAATGTTGGAAAAGTCCCACTGGAAAAGCAGTTTCACATTGCACAAGCACTCTTAGTATTTCACTTACAACCCCACAATAGAAATGGTGTAAAACCGAAACAACACCAATACAGGCATCTGAAAAAGACGAAGAAGGCAAACATTCATGCAGTGCAGCTTACCACCTAGAACACACTTAATCAGTTTACTATAAGGATATATGTCAGAGTGGGTTTACTGACCAAGCAGATTTTTGGGAACATCATCAGTTGCAGTATTATTGTCATGGAGAAGGTGATGCTGACAGGAGTTTGGATGTTTAACTCAACAACACCAACACCAGCCTGTGCTTAATATTTTGTAACACACCACCTGAATGTGCCACAATACTTTTGAGGGTGTTCTGTCCATAGATGAGATCAATGCTGAACTTTTTCCATAACACTATATAAGGAGGGACAGAGTCACAGGTTCAGTCATTAAGGAGATCAGAACGAGGTATTCCTGTTTATCATGGTCAAGGTTGTTGGGGTTTTCTGTGGTGCAGGAAGCGGTACAACCTGGACAGGGCACGAGTCCAACACAGGGTTTTATAACTAAGCCACTAGACTGCCATGTTGAAAGCCGAGCCAGGTACTCTGGAGCTGCTGTCTCCAGGAGCTGCGACTGAGGGGTGAATGAAAAATTAAATAAAATTTAATAAAATTCTTATATCAAGGACAATACTGTGCAGCTGATAATCAACAGAAGTTTTATGATGCAATATGACCATGCAGACACAGCTAACACTTTGTAACATGACCTCAAAGAGGGCTGTTAATTAACAAAATCTGTATATAAGGCCAGACTTTTTTTATTAGTTGTTTCGCGGATCCACCGACGATCATATTTGAAGAATAAAAAAAAAAATGTTTTTTTGGTATTTCTCGGATCCGCCGCAGCACCAATGGTTAAAAAAAAAAAAAAAAATGTATTTTTTTTTTTAGCTTTTTCCGCCCCCCAGTGGAGAGCCAACATTTTTTTTCTGTTCATTTAATTTTTTTCCAAATTCACTTTAATTTAATTGTAGGTTAAATAAATTGTATTTTTAAATAAAAAAATATTTTTATTTCTTCCTCCTTCCTTGTGTTGATTGCACATAGTCCTCTAGAAATTGAAAAGTGCAAAAAAAAGAGATTTATTTTTATTTTTTTCCTCTCTCCTCAGTAGATTCTTAAGTAGGAACATCTGAGGAATGAGCAATTAAAAAAGTCTGGTCTCAGGAAGATAAAATAGCATGCATTCACTCATTCATTCCTTATCTTGCGCATAATCCACACAGGGTCACGGGCAGTAGGAGATGGAGAAGGAGAAGGGTGGAGGGTTAGATGAGGTAATTGTGGTATAAATGCGTCTTTAAACGGCGTTTGAAGATAGCCAGAGACTCAGCTGTTTGAACGTTAAGGGGACCACAAGTTAGGAGCCACAGGTCCAAGGTTTGGTGCCTTTGTAAAGTCAGACAGGTCCTTTACAGTTTGTGAAGAGGCTGCACTGTAGAGTAGTTATGTAAAATGTATCAGGATCTATCCACTCTGCATCATCTTCAACCAAAAATACAAAATACTGGCACTGGCGGGGAACTGAATCACTGCAGCTGCAGAAGGATCACACACCCAATCTGTTGTTTACAGTCAGAAGGTCAGCGAATACATTTTACTGCAGGACAAAAATCTGTCGGCTTATGGCTAAAAAGTTGAAGCTTGAAATTCTGGGAACAGGACATGAAACAGGAACAGATGTTTACTGAATGTAGATAAAGAGAACGGATCTGATAAAATTATGATAAAATACTATACTCTGCCACTGAAGGAAAGTGTGCAGATCTTTAGGATTAGCAGTTAAATTCAATTAAACCTCAAATTATGAACCAGTTTCATAATTTCCATACCGTGGGGTGACAATCGGGCGCGAGTGGTTCGTTTCATAAACAGGGATCTATGACAGCCTGCACGTGCACCATGGCACAAAGACGCCTTCTGAGGATCTCGGATAAAGAGGTGTCGACGGAACAGGTTATAGAGCCAGCGCTGCAGAATTTGGACAGACCGATTGTGTACAAATGGAGCGATTTTAAAGCCGCTCTCACTCCCGCTTCTATGGTCTAAAAGCTTTTCTGCAATATAGTGGCAAGTTTTTAGTGTGATCCCCCCTAAACTTAAGCTTCGTTGGCATGCCAAGTTGATCCTTCTAACGTCTTGATCAGGAATGGTCTATTCGGAAGGGTAGTGGCCAAGAAAGCCGTCCGGCACGACCGGCGGAACGAGGCATGTGGACAGAACAGACTGTTCTCTCTGCATAGCACAGTGGGCCAAGGGTCGTGACTCATCCCATGGCAGGTGTCTGTCCATTTACCTGTTAATTGGTCTGACGTTTTCACCGATGGAGGTCCTGTTTATGTAGACAGATTTAGAAAAGCAATCTGGCACTCAAGGCAGTGTGCCACCTGCAAGAAACCATGCTTATATTATTATATACAGATAACATGGGCGGAGCAATGAGTGGGACATGTAAACTGAAAAAAACGATGTGTGATTTGTTAGGGGACAGGTAGGGGGACGGAGGGGTTTGTCCTTGAGACAAGTAGTTTGTGTTCACAAAGAAAAATTGCATCGATAGACACTGTTGGCGAGTCTTAACGTGTAACGGTACAATCAGTACTACTAACAATAGGACAGGTATGAGTCTTGGGTCACTATGAGAATCGATATACCATTGTTTTAGCCATAGTGTAATACAGATAATACCTATTAAAGCAAATATTTTGTGACCAAACCACCCCCCCCCCCCCCGACCACACACACACATTTCGGATGCCACATTGACAAGAATTGTCTTTTTGCAAGGGTAGCATGAAACAAAACACTTTACCAGATGAGGAACAGCGTGTAAAGTTTTGAAAAGGCAATCGGCGGGAACAAAAATGATGGAATGACGTATCCAAGATTTTATACATCGGGCAATTCGTTATTGGGACGTCCCAATAACGTCCCAATAACGTCCCTATAAAGTCCCTATAACGTCCCTTAACGCCCCCATAAAGTCCCTTTAATGTGCCTATAAAGTCCCTATAACGTCCCTATAAAGTCCCTTTAATGTCCCTATAACGTCCCTATAATGTCCCCATAATGTCCCTTTAATGTCCCTATAACGTCCCTATAAAGTCCCTTTAATGTCCCTATAACGTCCCTTTAATGTCCCTATAACGTCCCTTTAATGTCCCTATAACGTCCCTATAACGTCCCTTTAATGTCCCTATAATGTCCCTTTAATGTCCCTCTAACGTCCCTTTAATGTCCCTATAACGTCCCTTTAATATCCCTATAACGTCCCTTTAATGTCCCTATAACGTCCCTATAACGTCCCTATAACGTCCCTATAACGTCCCTATAACGTCCCTATAAAGTCCCTATAACGTCCCTATAACGTCCCTATAACGTCCCTATAATATCCCTATAACGTCACTATATCGTCCCTTTAATGTCCCTATAACGTCCCTATAAAGTCCCTATAACGTCATACATCCCAGCTCCCTTTGAACCAGAACCAGATCAAACGGGTATGAAAATAAGACAATTTAAAGGTTCATTCATTCATACTTTTCAGTCCGAGTAATAATTTCCCAGTCGTTGATGTTGAGGTTGAGTTTCTTCTAAGTCTTTCCAATGGTCATATTTAACAGGGGTCCCAATAAATGACAGATTTAGAAAAAAGTCACCAGATAAAATCAATACAGAACTGAATTCCACATTCCTTTCTCTATTCGGGATTGCGCCTGGACACTGATGGCCTGTCTGCCTGATCCCCATTAGCCCAGCTGGTATGCTGGGGACCTCTGGAATATGCGAAACAATGGTCCTGCGAGACTTTTCTAGTTAGAAACCCCAGACCAATCCGTTCTGAGAACAAGAACATGGAGCATGGATCCAGAGAACGAATACAAAGCAACAGAAGGCCATAATCTCTTGATTTAGTGCCGTCACATTTGCAAGCTTGCATCCTGATGACTAAGCCCAGATGGTAGTAGTCATGTTCTCTAGATACAAATGTTGTTTATTTGTTTTTATTTACTATTAATCAAACTAATTAAACCCCCACATTCACGTGCGAACGTTTACGGCAATCAAGAGTCCAAGCTCATTTGCACAGTTCTGCTTCCCAGACGTGGAAAACGTCGACGGCGATGCGCAATCGAAAATGTTTTTAGTCGAGGATTACGACTAATCTGTAGCAAGTTCATCTTAGTGAGTGAGCTGTTATTTACATTTTGTGCTACATGGGTCGTGTATCGATTCTGAGTCCATGCACCTTTTCAATCTTGGGATAACTGTACTTTATCTGCTGATGGAATAACAATATGAGCCACCAGACTTGCCCCATAATGAAACTCGAAGCAAGCGGCCACATTTATTTGGCTGGTTTGCATTCAGGAGTCTCTCTTAAGCGAAAAGTCGGCTAATGAAAATCCAAACGACTCCTATATTTCTGTGAAGTGCGTTAGAAGAAAATCTTTTATTTTAACGGCTTTCCAATTAGTTTTTTTTTTTTTATGTGCATTTTTATAATCTGCATAAAAGAGCTGAACGGATGGTCCCTTAACGGTTTTTCAGGGAGTCAGCTGAACATCTCGCTGTAGGCGAAGCCGATTTATGGCCACGGCATTGTCGGGATAACCCCGTTAAAATGAAATATAAAGGAATGACCTAAGCGTTCATCACAGTTTACTATACTGTCACGATTTAAAATGGGCGGCACGGGCCCTCGTTGGGTAGCACCGCCGCCTCAAGGCAAGAAGGTCCCGGGTTCAATCCCAGGGCGGAGCCAGCCTGGGTCCTTTCTGTGTGGACTCTGCGTGTCCTCCTCGTGTCTGCGTGGGTTTACTCCGGGTACTCCGGTTTCCTCATACAGTCCAAAGGCATGCGTGTTAGGTTAATTGGTGTCTCTAAAGTGGCACTTAGTGTGTGACTGTGAATATTATAATTAGGAATAGGCAGTTCTGTTTTATACTGTCTAATATAATTGTCTAAAGTAAAACACTATGCTGAAAGTGTCTATACTACCATGGTCATGTCCCGTCACGGTCCTGTTTCATACACCGTAATGCGTGCAGACCTGTAGTTTATTTGTTCAGATCGTTTTCTCAGTGTAACCCTACACTGACGTGGCACAATCATCACACCACTTTATCAGACTTTTAAGGTTTCTTGTGGTGACAAAGCTTTGCTTAAAAATTCGTCCATTTGCAGATCTTCGTGACAGCCGCTACTCCCTCCGTCTGCTAACCTTCCTCCTTGATCTTGCAATTTCCACGTTGATCAGCGTAAATCAGTGGCGAACCGGGAGCACTACAGCTAGGCCTTCACCTCTTTTAATTCCTTTAATTCCAGTTCTGGAGTTATAGGCCGCCTGAAAAAGGCGATGCTATCAAGCTAGGCACAATGTCGCTCTCGTCTGCCGCTAATTTATCTCCATCTCTCAACCGCTCTCCCTACTCTGTGCAGATTTAACTCTGTAACACAGTTGAATGGCGGTGGTGAGAGCGGTTGAGAATCAACCACTCTGTTAGGACTTCACGAAGGCCTTCGATCTTTTTTTTGTCCCTCCCACTTGAAATCAACCCGTGATTGGTCAATTTGCCCCTCTCTCTCCAAACCAAAACACATAGCTTGGCCTTCCGCGGGATTCGTGAAGTCCTAACCAATTAGGACCTTGATAGAGACGACGATTCTGATTGGATAACATGTTTTAGGACAGTAACCCTTTCATTGCTGATGTGAACTAGAAGGCCCTGAAGGTTCCCCACTGCCATTTATGGTGATTGAACAGCCATGTCGTTTCTATCAGATGTGCCAATCTTGCATTTGCATATTTTGTGCGTTTGTGCTGCATTCAGTATGTCTCCATTAAGCTCCAAATCAGATTGGTATAACTGAAGATGAGATTTTCTTTTCATCACTAACGTTAGGTTTATTATTGTTTGGAATTGTGTGTCTGTTGTGGAAAACACTAGCTGGAATAATGAACAGAGTAGCACCTTGTTGTCAAAATCCTCTCTTGATGGGTTATTATACCAGCGCTTTTGTTCAAGTAATAAAATGTTTTTAGCATCATGATTTAATTTATCTCTCTTTTAAGGCTTATTACAAAGATATTACAAATGTATTTTCGTTATAGAAATTTCTCATATTGTCTCTCTATGCATATCTCTGTATACTGTGATAAAAAGTCCTGACGTTATAGGTAAACTTGTTTGTAGTTAAAAGAAAGAACTTCACTCACCCAGAACAGACATGAATTGTCCTTTGTTTGTAATAAACAGTCAGTTAGGCATCGCACTACTAATGGTATCCTGGTGTTGACATATAGTAGTCTCATAATACTTTCGAAATCAGTATACCAAATCTCAGTCTAACCCCAACTTAAAATGTATTAAACAAAACTGATATTTTTAATATGAACAATGACAGGATTGGAGAGTCTTAAATATTAATTACTTTAACATTAATTAATTTTATGCACTGAAGACTATCAACAAATATGACATATAGATAACAGGTATTGAATTATGGAATACTTTATTAAATATTGGATGTTTTCTAAAGGTGTGGCAGTACTGGTGGCCCCACATATCCCACTGCACGTAGGGGTGGAGAGCAGACAGCAGTTTTGTCTACAGACAGCTCCCAGTTTGGAGCGAATGCCTCTGCAGTACACTGTCTGTGTTGAGCAGGATATCAAAACTGTTCACCAAGACTTCATACAGCAGCTCTCTATGCCCTTTCGAGAACTTCCCAGCATGACAGTGTTACGGTAAATATAAATAAATTTAAAAGTATCTCAATACATTTTCTTAATTGTAATATAATAAAGTTTAGATTTGTATTTTCCTACATACTATACTGCACCGCTCACAAAAGTATTGGATATTTAAATAGTTATACATTTTTTTGTGAGCAGTATACTACTTGGCATCTAATACTTTCATCTGTTGTATTGTTAAGGTTGCCCTTTTGGAAACTGCCAGACAATTTTGACTCAGGGGCGAAGATTGAAAAGGAGCTGAGAACCTTTTCTAATCGACTGAAAAGGCACCACTTAGGGGAAGGGGTCATCAACCTAGATGAACATTCCACCTCTCTCCTCTCCAACATGGTGGGTGGCTCTGTTATTCACATGTGATTTTCCTCTCAGTTCTAGACTGGTTGCAAAACTGGGCATCGGCTAGAAGCAGACAATTAACAATTAGATTTTATAGTGACACTCTCATCTTTCAGATAAAAATTTGGCACACAGAAGCAACAAATATTATTAAAATGCCACAATACTTTTATTCTGATGCTCTGTTTATGACCCAAATATTTTTATGTTATAGCAACTCATTCACAAAATGCAGTCACTGACAAAATATAATGCATCTAGATAGAAATGTTGGACAGCTGTAAAACTCTGCATGCAGTTATGTCACAGGCATATATGTAATGATTAGAGGTCTGCTCTGATTATACACTGGGTCTTGCCACAAGAGGGCATAAAAATGCTTTTGGGTCAAAAAAAGCTACTTTTGGGTAGATTACCTCTTTGGTTGAAAGATCGTGAGAAGGGCACAT
>JAUZSV010419088.1:0-10871 GCA_034780495.1 Parotocinclus cesarpintoi
CATATAATATTTTGAGAGGTTTTTATTCCCCTCAAAGTAATGATACGTGGGAGTGATATCCACTATGCCTTCTGTGAAATAGCATTTTATGCAACCTTAATGTTGTATGACAACCTCAAATGCAGTGGCTGTAATATTGTATACTATAAAATAATATGATATATACAAATGCACTGTTTCTTAAATTTACCTTTTCTTTTATTTAATTGCTGACCTTATGAACCCAAGATATACTGTATTAGGCTTTGTCTGGTAAACTTCATTTCATTTGTTTATTTTCAAACTTTTTCTGCATTTAAGACCTGCAACACATTAAAAGAATTGAAATGGAGCAAAACTAAATAATGGCATGGATTCACACAGGTGATGTCAAACATTGATTGTAATAATGATTAGTTACAAAAGCTGTATCCATGAAAGGGTTCAATTAAGAGTTTTCGAGGAGCAAAGATGTGCAAAGGATCTCAGATTTGCCACTGGGATGGACATAGTGATGGTCAACTGCTTAAAAAATGGTATATTTGAACTAGTGGTTGCCTCATATATCAATCTATCTGTGTAACTACAGTGGAAGAAAATTATTTGATCCCTTGTTGATTTTGTGAGTTTACCCACTTACAAAGATATGAAAAGTCTATAATTGTAAGGGTAGGTTCATTTAACAGTGAGATATAGAATAACTGAAAGAAAATTACATTGTATAAAATAGATACATTTATTCGCATTTTGCAGAGAGAAATAAGTATTTGACCCTCTACCAAACAATAAGAGTTCTGGCTTCTACAAACCAGTTAGACGCTCCTAATCAACTCGTTACCTGCATTAAAGACAGCTGTCTTAAATTGTCACCTGTATAAATGACACCTGTCCACAGACTCAATTAATCAGTCACACTGTAACTTCTCCAACATGGACAAGACCAAAGAGCTTTCTAAGGATGTCAGGGACAAGATCATAGACCTGCTGAAGGCTGGAATGGGCTACAAAAGCATAAGTAAGACGCTGGGTGAGAAGAAGACAACTGTTTGTGCCATTGCAAGAAAATGGAAGAAATACAAAATGACTGTCAATCGACCTCAATTTGGGGCTCCATGCAAAATCTCACCTTGTGGAGTATCCTTGATTAAGCGGAAGGTGAGAAATCTGCCTAAAACTACATGGGGAAACTTGTTAAAGATCTTAAGGCAGCTGGGACCACAGTCACCAGGAAAACCATTGGTAACACATTACGCCGCAATGGATTAAAATCCTGCAGTGCATGCAAGGTCCCCTGCTCAAGAAGGCACATGTTCAGACTCGTCTTAAGTTTTCCAATAAACACCTGGATGATTCTGAGAATGATTGGGAGAAGGTGCTGTGGTCATATGAGACAAAAATTTAGCTCTTTGGCATTAAGTCAACTCACCATGTTGGAAGGAAGAGAATTGCTGGCACAGAACTACTTCACCGCATCAATGGGAAAGTGACAACCTCCTTCCCTCCACCAGGACATTAAAAATGGGTCGTGGCTGGGTCTTCCAGCACGACAATGACCCAAAACATACAGCCAAGTCAACAAAGGAGTGGCTCAAAAAGAAGCACATCTCTAGACCTTAATCCCATAGAACACTTATGGGGAGAGCTAAAGGTCCGAGTTGCCAAGCGACAACATCAAAATCGTAATGATTGAGAGATGATCTGCAAAGACGAGTGGAACAAAATTCCTGATATGTGCGCAAACCTCATGATTAACTACAGAATATGTCTGACTATTCATTTATATATTTTCTACAATGTAATTTTCTTTTAGATATTCTGTCTCTCACTGTTAAAATTAACCTACCCTTAAAATTATAGACTTTTCATATCTTTGCAAGTGAGCAAACTTACAAAATCTGCAAGGGATCAAATAATTATTGCCTCCACTGTACGGTATTGCAAGGTACAATACAAGCAGTGGGGAATTTGAAACATTGCTCAAGGGCCTAAATCTATCAACTTTTCAGTGCAAGGATATTAAATTTAGACTTAGTCACTTAATTAGCACCACACCCCCACCCTTATGTTCCTCTAAATAACTTTACAGGAGCCAGATTCTCAAGTTTAAAATGTTTATACCTTACATTGTTTAAACCTCCGTTTATCATAGTTCTAGTACCAATTTAGTATTATTGCTTTCTTTCAAAACTTTCAAACAATTTCCATAGTCAGAGGATCCAAAGTAGTCATGCATAGGTAGACATCTTAGTACAGCAATGCACTATTTGACTGGTGGTTTGCATATTGGATGCACACTGTCATGTCTTTTCAGAAATTGCTGCTAAACTGCTGCAGAAGGTTGATGCCTGCTGGGGGACATCCATAGTAGTTAAAACAGCATATGGACCGATTTCTCTCCACTGCCCTGCCCCCTTCCTCTTCTTCTCTCTCCTTCTTTCTGTAGCACATCTGCACAGTATTCATGGGCATGCATTCTCATTCAGCCCATATGCTTGCGCCGGTGCAGGACTGTTGCTCTGCTGATCACCAAATTGTCCCATTCACCACACATGACTGCCAAAGTGATGACTTTACCCTCCCAGACAGGCACTCATGAATTAATCAACATCACCCCCACACCAGTTCAACAATGGAAAAAGCACAATAAAATTCAGGCCGTACCCTGCTCATTGGCCCCATGTCACATTAGAGGGCTCTCTGTTTAATTCAGTGTTAAATCAGACCACCAAGTTTCTGTTTCAGGATACTCAAGGCCCATAGAACAACAAGCATGAGAGGAAATGCTGGGTCACATGCATTTACTGGGTAATTCAGCTACTTAGTATGGAACATTTTGTTTTCACATTCCAGTGAGTCATTACCAAAAAAACAAACTGGTGCCCCTTCCACAGATTTCTTTGTCTTAGCAGTAAATGGGCAGATCCAGACCATACAAGGTTACTCAGTTTCAACAGCACATATAAAGATCCAACACAAAATTTCTGTGACAAGAACTCCTTTCTTCACAGGGTAATAAAACAACCCTCCCACTTTTGCATTACAATGTGTGCGATGAAGCTTCTAGACAACAAGTTTAACCTAAATGGCCTTTGAATTATATGTTATCCATCGGTCCTAAATGTTGACCATTAATTTTAACCAAGTGCATTTTTCCTGTTCATCTCTTAAAAAAAAATGACACAAATCTCAAATTACAATAATACAGATGTGTTTTTTGACATTTATTTCTATCTATGTTGTACTGATATTAAAAATTACAATATATTTGTACACAATATTATTTATTATTTATTTATGTATTTATTTATTTTAGTAAGATCAACATGTGCTCAGTTTGGCACATTAAAATACTTTAAACTGTGAGAACAGTCTGTGTTGTTCGGTGTTCATTTTCACACTATTTATGATTTAGTCATAGTTTAGGTAAGTAGACAAAAATGTAAATATATGAATATTTAGTCACATAAATTGCGTTAAGTTCTTAAAATGAAATTTTTTATATGGTAATTTACATGAGTCTATTTCAGCTTTCTCATCATAGAGTATTGTGTAAAAGTTTGGGCACCCTTGGACATGCTGGAACAAACTTAAATAACTTAAATAAGAAATTTTGGGCCATTTTCAAGAACCAATATCAAAATATTTTATATTACATTGGTGGAGGGTATGGAAATGTGCTCACACTACAGGCCAAATTGTTACATTGAACTCTGATGTAGTGGCACCCTGTCTAAAGTTGTTTAAGCCTTGTGCCCTATGTCGCTGGCTTTCCCGTGATCCCGACTTGGATTTTGCAGATTAGGATAGGAAGTGCTTCTTTGCT
Source organism: Parotocinclus cesarpintoi (assembly GCA_034780495.1). NCBI lineage: Eukaryota > Metazoa > Chordata > Actinopteri > Siluriformes > Loricariidae > Parotocinclus > Parotocinclus cesarpintoi. The sequence continues at coordinate 3,803 of JAUZSV010419088.1, forward strand.
TTTTGTTCTGTTGGCATTATTATAGATTACCAGACTCAGACTCTAAAACCTTTTATCAACAAGCAATTTTGTAATTTTGTCAAAGAAATACTTAGGGTTAGCCCCTGTAAACTGTACCACTAGCTTAGCTATGCAACCCTGAATTAAGTGGACAGTATAGAAGAAGACAACAAGAATAAATATAATATATAGGGACAAATCACAAGGAAATGAAAACCACAATGAGAGTCTAAGATTTCAGGAAGTTTGTGTGTCTACTCACTATGGTATTTGCAACTGGTGCCAGCAGGGCTTACATGGTATTGTCCTGCAGGTGGGCATGAAACACACAGATCACTGTGAACATGCTTGAACCAGTCTGAATGCTACAGCTGTTATCAGCCAAACACCCTCCTTTACTGAATCTGCTGCCGTTCCCAACGTCTTTCAAAGCTCATGCAGAGTATACAGAGCAGCTGGGCAATGCTCTCCCTCACACAAACAGCCTATTCTGCAACACAGTTTAATAAACGCAGGCCAAATGGGATAAGTCTATCCACAGTTAAAGTGGTGCAATAGGATGGTCAACTCAATAGAATCAGACTGTATGGACTGCAGTGCTCCAGCCCACATGAAAGATGCCATTCAGAGCTACGCAGATGTGTTGCCAGGACACGGGCTGCTCTGCTAGAATAATGTGGCATGTTGCAAAAGATGTTCATCACAGAGATATAATGGTAATGGCCCTGAAGTAGAATCTGTGTTGCTTAAACATGTGCCATGTGTAAGGAATTTAATGCCAGCTCAAAAGTCCCAGAACATTTCCTGTTTTTACTCCTCCTGAGCCAGTGAAAGAATTCACCCTATTTCTATATTTCTGCATATATAATGCAATATTTTAATCATCCCTCAAATAAAAAAACAATAATAGTGATTTTCCACTTTAAGAGAGATTAACCCAAACTTTGCAGAGAAGAAACTTGTGAAGAGAAGAAACTATGACAAATTGTAGTACATTTTAACTATTAATAAGTTAATTGCAGAGGTGTTTGAATGTCTGTATTTAATAAAACTGTATTAATTAAAAAACAATAATACTGATTTCTCACATTAAGAGAGATTAACCCAAACTTTGCAGAGAAGAAACTTGTGAACAGAAGAAACTATGACAAAATGTAGTACATTTTAACTATTAATAAGTTAATTGCAGAGGTGTTTGAATGTCTGTATTTAATAAAACTGTATTAAATAAAAAACAATAATACTGATTTCCCACATTAAGAGAGATTAACCCAAACTTTGCAGAGAAGAAACTTGTGAAGAGAGGAAAATATGACAAATTGTAGTATATTTTAACTATTAATAAGTTAATTACAGAGTTGTTTGAAAGTGTTTTTAAAGAGCATGGATCTACCAAAGTGTGACCTTTAAAACATGTTTGTGGAATTAATAAACAAAGATTTCTGAGATTTCAACTATTTTCCAATAGCATAAAAAGGATTTGGATTTGGATTGAATGAATTGTGATTAAACAGCAAATTCTAAAAAAAATGTTAGGGCATCTGTCTGTAAAACCTAAATAGAAAATAGGTCATGCAGTATATTTTTTTCTGTTGAGATGAAATTGCTGTATGGGAACAACAAAAGCTACTTTAGCAAATAAATTGACTTGACTTGAGTTCTGCTCTGACATATTAAACATCAGCTTCTTTTTTTTATAACACACAAATACCAACATCAGTAACAGCCAATACATAAAATAAACTAATCACGTTTGTGAGCATAATAAGGTAAGCAAGTAAGGCTGGAAAATATACTCTTGGTAAAGCACCGTATAAGGTATGAAGACATGGCATTCTGAATGCCATAGACCACAATATTTATGCCAATAATATTAGAGACAGTTCTAAAGGAATTCAGAATGGAATGGATCTTTTATAGGGTGTGACAAATACATAAACATACTATATATACAGCATTCATACCTGATCTCCAGGCTGGGGCCTCATAAGTGCCACCTGGTCATATCCATGGCAGAGGAGGGACCACACAGCATCCAATTTTCCATGAGAAAAACAAAAATAAATAAATGGGATAAATGTGTACTTTCTATGCTATGAGTCAGTATCAGTAATGCAACTACTATTTACCACAAGTTTTAAATCAAAGTGATATTCCTGTATTACGCAAAGTACACAAAGTTATGACAGAACACACATATCATATCATATCATATCATATAATATCATATCATATCATATCATATCATATCATATCATATCATATCATATCACATATATTATTTAGTCAAAGCTAACCATAAGATTTTAGGCAAAGTGCAAGCAACCATGCTCACATTTCAGGTTTTAATCAAAATAACGATTTACACTTTTGCTCCAGTGTTTAAAAGTTCAATTTATGTATATAGCTTCCTCTAAACTTAATTATTAGTATAACAGTTTTTGTGTTATGAGGTCTCAAACTAGGTCAACATTCTTGACCATAGTACCCACCTGTACCATGGCCATATTCCTTTGAAAGAATAACTAAAACAAAAAGCTATGTTTAATGCTTCAGTAAATGTACTGATATGATGGCAACATGTTATTGTCATGTTTATGGGAATATAATTTATGTAAAACAAAGAAAATTCAAATAAATGCTTTACCTTGATGGGAGTGTACCACCTCCTCTGTTGGGTACATTGGTGTGCAGTAGATCTCCTGGGTTTGGGATCAAATGGCTCGAACTCCTGTTCTGGCATCTTTACCACTGCATTCTTAGGCTTCTCCAACTTAGCCCCTTCCTCTGTAGAACCCTTATCCCCCCAGTGCACCTAAAAATCACAGAAATAGGAACTTAAACTTTTGTTTGTATAAACCTAAATTGTATTAAATTGTAAAAATAAGTTGTAAAGTGTTACTAGACACAACATTACATACACTGTTCACAAAAATTAGTTGATATTTAACTATGGGAGATCATTTTGAAGTATCTCCTAATTTTTCAGTAAAAGGTTTAGCGCTTTGGATATATAGTGTTCTCATATTGTTGTGTCACATTAACACATTAAATTGCAAAATAAAATATCCCTTAATTTTGTAGCAGTGTATAATGCTACTACTCTACTTCATTATTTCATTTTGAAATTCAATGTGTTAATGTGACTCGACAATATGAGAACACTATATCCAAAGCGCTAAATCTTTTTACAGGGCCAGGATGACCTGACCTGATCTATGTACTTTGTCACAGGGTTTTTAAATCTACAAGAATGTTTTCACTCCTAACAATTTTGAATGTCATTTAGTCATTTAGTTGTCTAAAGGAAGCATGTGTTTGCTTTTGCCAACGAAAAAAAAATTAATAATAATAATTACCTCCATTCTTTTAATGCCTCCAACTCCTCTGCCACCATAGTATGACGCATCCACCGTTGGCCATTTTTTCTTAGGCATTCCATTCTCATCATCAGACTCCTGAACACACAACAAGGTAGTTTAACAAAGATTAAAACTAAATATTCCAGCCATCTATTGTTACAGCCTTATATTGTATTTTTTTAAAGGCTCGGTCTTAGGTCACTGTCACTAAGAAATCAGAACACAAGACAGTCACATAATGCAAGAGACAACACCTTATTGTGATTATAAATCAAATGCAAACTTCCACTCATTAGAACTCAGGAGACAGAGTTCCTTGTTATGGGAGTTAGTGGTAAGTAGCACAGATGCACCCACTAAGACCACATCCACAAAGCACTTTTTTGACCTCTGGGAACAAAAGGAGTACAAGTGGGCCATTTTGCACATTCTGCTGTGTTGTGCTTTTATGCTTTTGGCCATGCTGGTGTTCTACTATTTCTCCTTACAGTCGCTCACTTGTGTTGCTGCTAACCATATACGCATATATATGCAAGATCAGGTGTGTTTTTGTGCACAGATTAACATTGTAACTGTTCACTGGGTACTGTGATGGGTATTTTGTTGTATAGATATGAAAGTATGTAATGTAATCTAATATAATATAACATCTTACCATAATAAACTCTGCCATTAAAAACTACAGTGAGGGCAAAAGTCTTGAGACCAGTGGAAATGCTTCTATTTAAAAGTTTTCTAAAGGTGTATTTGATGTGTTCTCCTTTTGCTGAAATGACAGCATGCACTCGATGTGGCACAGACTCCACAAGTGTGTGCAAAATCAGATGATCCATGTTATCCCAGCATGGTTTCACAGTTCTCTGAAGAGCAGTTCATTAACAGTGATGTTACTAAATGCTTGTCTTCAAGTGTGCCCAAAATGTTATATTTGGTGTAGGTCAGGTGACTGTAAACTGAACTTCTGCGCTCCTTGATATTCTTTGTTCTTTGAGTAGTTGTTACAAAGCTACAGAGGTTCTAGTCACTATCGTGCTGCAGTATACATCCTCCTCAAATATCCAAACAAGCATTTTCACTAGTGCTCTCAGACGTTACTGTATGTAATGATGCAAAACACAGTGGAAGCTGAACTTACAGGCTGTGGTGGTGGGGGAGGAGGTGGCTCTTTAATGACCTGTTCATAAATGAAAATTACATTTTATAAATTTAATACTTCAAGAGCGTATTTCCTCCATTATAAGTACAATCTTTAAGAATGATGACCTGTTTTAAGTACAATAAAACAATAAAATCTGACAATAAACTACAACTGTTTGTACATTTGAAGGCTTAGTGAACCTAAATTGCTGTCATATTATACGATAGTGGTAGAGAAATGTATGCCCCTAATAATGATATTACAATACACTGGAACAAATAATTATTGCCCCTCCATTTTTATTGCCGTAGAACTGAGCACTGCAGTTTATCTCCACTCACTGGCCACTATATTTTATAATCTTTTCACTCAATTACTTTGTTAGTGCCTTGACCCACTTTTGCATTCAGAACAGCCTTCTATTCATTGTGTCATATATTTACAGAGGTGCTGAAAGCATTCCTCAGATATTTTGGTCAAAGTTGACATGTTATCATCATGCAATTGCTACAGATGTGTTGGCTGCACAACAATGATTCAAATATCATATTCCACCATATCCTAAAGGCGCTCTATTGAGATCTGGTGAGCATAGAGCCAAATTAATACAGTGAATGTATTATCATGTTCAAGAAACCAGTTTGAGATGATTTCTGTGACATTGTGAATTATGCTGCTGGAGGCAGCACTCAGAAGATGGGTACACTATGTTAGGCTGAATAGACATGGTCAGCAAGATTATTTAACAGTATTCAGGGAGACTGTGACATTTCACAATGCTAAACTGGTATTAAGCAACCCAGATTTTGCTAAATTTGCAAAATTATGACCCTCCCATCTAAATGCTGTAGTACAAATTGAGACTTATCGGACCAAGAAATGATTTTCCAGTTTACCATTGTCCAATTGGTGAGGCAGTGCAAATTGGTTGCCTGTTTTTAGCTAACAGAACTGGCTGTGTGTGAAAATCCCAGTCTCTGAAAGACCACTTCCATCTAGCACCAACACTCATGCCAAATCCTCTTAAATCACCCTTCTTGCACACTTAAATGCTCAGTTTGAACTTTAGCAAGACATCTTTATCACGTCTACGTGCATAAATGCATTTTGTTGTTGCCACAATGATTACCTGATTAGATATTTGTGTTAATGAGCAGAACAGGTGTATCAAATAAAGTAGCCAGTGAGGTTTTCTAAATTATTCAGGAGTATAATTGACTTAGATACAAAAAAATGTCATGATATTGGCCGTTATGATTTCACATAAACTCACCACTGTACAACACAGAGGCCAGAACCACCACATCAGCAGAAAGCCAACAATCAGGAAGATCGCTAGCAATGCAATGAGGAGGATTGTGCCATCAAACTGCACTCAGACAATCACATCAACACATTACATCAGCTTCACAAGCATCACTGTTTATACATAAGCATTACAAAAAGGTGGAAAAACAGAGATGTCGCAAGATTGACGCTGCTATGCCTACCAGAATTTTAAGATGAACTATAATTTTCAATACAAGGATAGCAGACAAAGCATGAGAACCTACTTGATTAAATCAGACTCCTCTGATGAAAGAAAGCAAAAGAGACCTCGATAAAGGAAAGGGAAAAGAAGCAAAAAGAAGGAAACACCAGTTGACAGTAGTGCATGAATCTACAAATAGAAAAAATTAGGAGTAAATATATAATTAACATGATCATAACCTTCAAGCTTCTTCTCTTTTTTTTTTTCACATAACACAAATGTGTTCAGTAGAAAACTTGGAAACTGGAAAATTCTGCACAATACCTTGGATATACTTACACATTCAGTTGTGGATATATGGACTGCACTAGTAATGTATGACACACCCTCATTCATGCTAACTTGGAGATATATCACCCTGCACCAGAGCGCAAAAAGATCCAAATCAACATTTCAAAAGAGCACAACCAAAATAAATCCAGCACATTCCTCTGGTGGCCTGTGTAAACTTGTAATGTCTCATTTCTCATCAACGCTTGGAGCAGGATAACAGCACAAATTCAAAGTAATGATGGAAATTATAATTGCCTAAATGACTTCCACAGAATTGATTTGACTCCTGTATCAGCTTTGGCCATCAAAATGTGAAGAGGACGTAGGAAAAGGAAATAAACGAATAAAATCTGTCTGGTATTGGACACTGAACTTTGTTTGGATACCGTATTCCCCATGAGGCACTGATATAAGTACGGATAAGGAAAGACAGAGGGTGGGTACAAGCTCTAATCTGGAACAGACAATGTGCATACAGAAGGAGGGTGAGGTTACTAAAAGTGAAGATGAACATTAAAAAGAGGAAGTCAGATTTCATTCTCTGTTCATCCTTCAACAACCAGACGATCGGATTCTCCAACATACATTTGTAGATTATGTAAGGTTATTGGACTGAGTATCATAAAAGAAACAGTACAACAAGAAAAAGTAAGGGAAAACAATGATACACATTTGTTTTGCTTAGAGAATTCAGTTTGTCACCACTTTGTGAGAAAATGTAAAATTCACACTGGTGGTCTTGGATATACTAACATATAATATATA
>JAUZSV010419099.1:0-10870 GCA_034780495.1 Parotocinclus cesarpintoi
GTTTGTACGTTCGCTATACGTGTAAATCGTACAATAAAGGTTTAATAAACACTTAATATGTTACATAGCACGTCCCGATGTGGTCCCATTAACCGGATTCGACTGTATTTCCCTTGCTACTCAATCATCATAATTGAGTTTGCATCTCATTAGCGTAATCGAACCACTTTCTTTGAGTTGTTTGTTTGCATTTTTGGTGATGGTTTAATAAAATGAAATCAGATGCTTCTTCGCTTCATATTTGTTTTGAAATGTCCCCTCGTTTTGGCGAGTTGTGTAATACGAATGGAGAAGGAAACGCACAAAGAAAGGAAACACGTCGATGGTGAACGTGAGCTCCAATCAATATAAGGCAGCTTGAAAAAAACCAATCAAGGAAGTGGCTCCCAACGTCGCTTTCAATAAACGTCCGAAGAAAAAGGGCTGGTTTTCTGAAAGGACAGTGCAGCTAAAAAACAGAAAGGGGTGCGGCGGTAAGACTCTCGTCCGCCCGTCATCCAGCGGATATTGGAAAACAACAACAATGCCCACTCCTAAACAGAAAAAAAACACGAAACATCAACCTGAAAGATATCAAACTTAAGATTTGGTCCTTCCATCTCGCGTTTGGGGGGAAGGAAACGCGTAGGGGTGCAACGATACGCTCAATTTCTTTCATTTAGTAAGTGTAAACATTGCAAACGAAGCAAACAAACCCTAAAAAATGTTAAAAATGTTAAATATCTGAGCTAAAAACGATTTACTTACTTGCATGAAAATTAAACAAATAGAATCGAAACAAAACGAAAAAAGGAGCGTAATATGCGTATGGGTGCATGACATGATTTCGCCCTCTGGTGTTCAAAAAATTTACTTGCATCAAATGGCGTAACAAACACCACGCGTGCACCTGGGGACATTTTCAACCCGGGGAAATTAGAAACGGTCTTTTTGCGACAGGGCGGCGCATTTGCTCCTGAAAGGAAGCTGTGAGAATCGAGCACGTTCGAGTCTGAAGGCTGCGCTGCAAAGACGCCGCACTCCTTAGCTTTCAGAAGCAAATAGAGACTCGCTTCTAGGACACAAACTCACTTAGATCGATGCCCATAATTTCCTCCCAAGTTCCGTTTTGTTTTCGTCCAGTTGTTGGTGCGTTTCTGTGTTTATTCTCGGGTTTATCGCTCTGGGTCCGAATGAATTCACGGGGATCAGAGATGAAAAGGTCGAAGCGAAGGGGCAGCGAGTGGAACGACCCAGAGCGCCATGTTAACGAGCGGAAAGAAAGAAAATCATTATGCGCTACAGAGAGGTGATGGATGAGAAGAAGTGAAGCTCCGTTAATGAAGAGATCGGCTTTTCTTAGACGGCTAAAAAATTTATAAGATGAATATTTTACAGAGTCGCTCGGAGAGATCATTACTCGCCGGCTTTCCTTTTCCGTTCGCTTTCCCTCATCACCTTGCGAGAACTTCCCTGCTCCACCTCTCCACCTCCGAGTTTTGAAACAACGCCAAACTCTAACGGTATTCGACATCTCGGTCCATCTCATTAGCTCCAGGTTTGCTCCTCACATCCATCCATGTCTCCGTCTCTCCACCTACCGTATTATCTCTTCTCGATCTCTCTCCACCTTTTCATTTTCTTCATTTCTCCATCCATTCCGTCATCCATTTCCATCCTACCATCCACTTATCCCTTTTTTCCATCTATTAATCCATCCATTTGCTCCACCCGTTCCATGGAAGTCCATCAATCCCTCAATCCTTTCACCCATTCATATCTCACAGACCCTTCATCTCCACCTCCTGTTCCAAAGTTTTTGCAGCCAAAACCAGTCAAGACGATCAAAAGGTCTTCTTCAAGGGACAAAGACGTCATTTTGACCCTCACAGAAGAACGGAAACAGCCTTATTGGGTAGGTCTGAGTTGGGTAGGCCACTCTCGCCCCACGTTCGTCCCAAATCTTCTGCCAATTCCAACCTCACAGAATCAGACGCTTTTCCTTTAAAAAAAAACGTCTCCCGACTAATTAAAATGATGAACGGAGGCTGGCAGGCGCCGGATTACAGGGTTTGTTAGGCGCCCGCGTCCGCCTGGTCCTAATCGGCTTATTACCGAAGCTCGTCAGGGACGTCGGGGTAATATCGGAACGTCTCTAATTTGACAGATAAAAACGGATTCCTTTTATTTCTGTAGACGCCGCTGATGGGCGCCCATTTATCTTTCCCAATGAACAATCAATCAGCGCTTTGATTCTGCCCATTCATCCGCCACCTGTCCCGGGTCCATCCCTCCACCTACAGGACTGGGTATTGTCTCTCTTTCATCCATCCAACTATCTGTATATGCACTTACTGGTCTCATTCCCTCATCCAGCCAGAGCATCCATGGATTTATTCGTCCACTTGTCTCCATGTGAGCTTAAAATCCAAATCGTCTGAGCTTTTCATTCATCCCTCCACCCTGATTAAACTTTCTGTTCACACCTCCACCTGTCCGGCTGTCCATTCCGTCTCCCTTTCAGTCCACTTGGCAATCTGAATATTCATCCATCCACCCATTACATATACGGACAGCCAACTTGTCTTTGAATCCTTTACTTCATCTTTATCTCCATCCATCCTCAATCCATTCAACAATCCTCCATCTTAGATCACACCCAGACCTAAGAACTTTAGCACTGAAGTTCCCGAGACTCATTTTGGAACAAACTACACCCTCTCCCCATCTCCCAAGCACGTCGTTGGCTTTTTTATAGTTTTTTATTCGCACCACGTTTGCAGTTCTAAGAGCTAAGAGAAAGTTCCTACGGTGCAAAACCGTCCGTCTGTCTCGCCGTCACCCGTCCAGACTGGTACCAGTGCGGTTTCGGCCCAAAAACCAATCAAGCAAACGTCAAACGCCCTCGTTTAGTGTGGAGACGTTTCGTTTGGGCTGCCTGATGGATAGGTGGAGAAACATCCTCGAGTTTTTACCAACAGCTCGTGAAACGTTTTTATTTATTTTATTTTTTTTAAAGCTTTTGACTCTCGGAGCAGACGATCATCTCAGATCCTACTCCACGCTGCCATTTGGGCCGTGAAAATGGTTGGTAAGCGTGAACGAGGCGACATGGAGTGGCTTAACAGCTGCAGCAGAGTGTGTGTGTGTTTGTGTGTGTGTTTGTGTGTGTCTTACAGATAAGCTGGAGAGATTTGTGTTATAGTCTTTATAGCGTCTGGGGCTAACGTTTTGGAGACACTTAGGCTGATAAAGACAAAGACACACACACACACAGAGCTTTTCGACTGTGTTCCAGTCATTAGTCTCGACTCCAGCTGCAAACCGCCGAGCTAATTGAATTTTCCTCCTCATCTTTACGATCTTTATCTGTCCCAGTTCCGTGATGAACGGCTCTCGCCGCTCGATTCCACGTCACGTCTCTTTTCCTCCGCCAGTCGTACGTGGAGATGAAAGGTCTCCAACTGTGAGGAACAGCTTTCAGAGCTAAGATGAGGCGTCAGACACGGCTCGTAGCTCTAAAAATACACGCTCACGCTAACCACGCTAACCAGACCCGCCTGTCCTTTCGCTCGCTATATACACGGGGATGAAAGACACGTACATGCTCGCCTTGCGCTTTTTTTCCGGGCCGTTCCGCAGAAAAAAACGTGACAGCGGAAAGTAGGTTAGCGCCGGGGTTTCAGCGCTGTTGCAACACGCCTGCGCTGCGCTGCGCTGCTCCATCCGGCCGGGGAGCTTCGGTGCGAGGCGCAATCAGGATACATCCCTGAAGACGTGTTCTACACCGCCCAGCTAATAGACGACGACCAGCTACGGCTGCAGTGCCCACACACACACACACACACACACACACAAGCTACAAGTGGGCGCTTTAGGACTTCATCAACACGCTATCGATTATCTGACTCGACAAACAAATAAAGCAATTTATCTAAAACAAAGGAATTAGAAATCTTCTCACTACAATCTTTCCAGCTCCCTGTTAAAGAGTCGCCATCCTTTCTCAAAAGTCCAGGATTCATAACAACAACAACTAACTACGCATTCTGTTTTCTCTCCTGGCTCTTGTTCCAGCACAACAACGTTCTTTTATTTCGCTTCAGTTCATTTAGATTATTGCTATAAATGTATTAATTAGGTAACAGTGTAAAAACAACTAACTACGCATTCTGTTTTCTCTCCTGGCCCTTGTTTCAGCACAACAACGTTCTTTTGCTCTCTGTTTATTTTAATTTCGCTTCAGTTCATTTAGATTATTGCTATAAACATATTTATTAGGTAGCTTAGTCTAAAAACAACTAACTACACATTCTGTTTTCTCTCCTGGCCCTTGTTCCAGCACAACAACGTTATTTTGCTCTCTGTTTATTTTAGTTTTGCTTCTATTTACTTAAGCTATTCACATAAACATATTCATTAGGTAACTTAGTGCAACAACAAGTAACTACGCATTCTGTTTTCTCTCCTTGCTCTTGTTCCAGCACAATAACTGTCTTTATAAAGTTTCACCCCACACTCGCTCATGTAGGACTTTGGGCCTAAATAACGGAAAACAGGAAAGCTGTTTTTAGACGATACGAGTACAGTAATGTCCGGTGAACGCCGACACAATTCCAGAAACGCTTCGGTCGCCAGTCCAGTCCAGTCCAGATGGATCCAGTATTGGTTCTTGGCAGGTTTTGGTTTTTGGAGCTTCCTTTAATCTCCTTTGATGGGATGAGCCTAAAACTTTGCATAATGCAACAGCTTTTTTTTTCTCTCACTCTGCACTGTTTATAACAATTGGTCCTGTGGCAGTTGTGTTGCTTATAAAGAATTAAGCAGCAGATGATGTATGGAAGGTTTGCACGCTAACAGAGCAGCAGATTTATCATTCTCAGTCGTCCCACAATTACGTCGCGTTAGCGAAGCGGCGGCGCTGTGGCGTAGCTAAGATCGGGCTGAAACCGACGCCAGGCGGAGCTCCAAACGATAAAATACGCCGCTGCACAAAATTGATTTTGTGTTGGGATTGTAATGGTGCGAATTAGAGAGAGGCGAGTTCTCGTGCTACGTACGTGTGTGTGTGTGCGCGCGTGTCTGTGTGTGTGTGTGTGTGTGTGCGCGCGTTATTGAGCGAAGCAATTTCAGGAGTGACTGCGCCGAGCTTTATTATTACTCATAAGCTCAAGGTCAGCTGAGGAAGATGAACTACTGCTGAGCCCATCTAACATCGGCCTAATTTATCACACCACCCTCAACCTGGCCTGTAAGAGCTCCTCGTGGGATAACACACACACACACACACACACACACACACACACACACACACAGCAGTTCTCTCTCAGCGAAAACCAGCTGGTAAAACCTAATGAATAATAGTGTTGAACAATCCCTGTTGCGTGTATCCACACCGTAGGGGCAAAAGTATTTGGACACTGCTTTGTCTTTTCCGTCCACACCTCAATATCAGGGCCACTAAAACTGTTACTGGAAAATGTCAATTTCACACGAGCACACAACGTCTGGTTCTAACGCCGACCTGCCTAATTAGAGAATAACGCCAACTGGCGACAACTAGCCACGACGGTTTGCGCGACTCTGTTCTCCCGCTGTACCTCTTTACAGTATTTAGCAAACACTCTGGTGGAGAGTGACCTACCGTCGAAGGTTAAGCGCCCGAGAGCCCGGCAGTGCGAGCTTAGGGGGGTTAGGATGAGAACTCACAACCTTTTGATTAATAATCCAGGGCTGGTTATGCTCCTTCAGATTCACGTGCAGCATAAAATATTCAGTCTTACTACGGTCGCCGTCTCTTTCTAAGCCCAATTCTCTCTGGAGCTTCTAATTTGAAGGGGCAGACAGTGTGAAATTTTGCGCTGGGCAAAACCAGGCCATTAGGGAAGAAGGTCCTGATGTGATGCGATGTGTTTCTGTTACTTTTATCCAGCTCCTGTTATCTGGAAATAATGGAATCGTTTGGATGTACAGTAAATTCTGCAGTGTCTACAAACTTTCGGCTATATGTCCTATTTCTAAACCGGCTAGAAATCCCGGGAACGCAAACAGAACTCAGAAATGTGTCCCTGCCCTCAGCAGGAAGGGGGAACCACAGGGGCGAAGGGGCAAATTTTATTTGGCATGTTGATGTGGTCGAGACGTTTGTATTTCCATCACGTTTCCCAATGATGGATGGAAGAAAAGGCTTAAAGTTTTAACGTTTATGAACAATCCTAGGCTAAATTACGGCGGGTTTTGACAAGAAGAGCGTACTGAGAACCGAAAGCGGCACTAAGGTTTTCACAGCAGGTGGCACCTGAGCTAAAAACGGTCCAAATGCAATCAATCTTCTAAATAAAGACGTAAAACTTGTGCAGGATTTGCGTTTGGGGTCGGAAGTTGGTGTGACTTGTGACTTGACGGCATGCGTGGCAGAGTTTCTGTTTTTGGGTCTCTCCCATGAAAAGGAACCAGCGAAACAAACAAACGAGAGATGTTCGGAGCAGCTGGAAGACTGACAAGCGAGCGCGTATATTTGGTCTCATGGGGCTTTGAGTGTGTGGTGATGCATTTTTGCTCGTCTTAAGACTCCACGCCGCTCGACCGAGATGGCGTTCTGCAAATCAGGCTCCGGCGTCTACAAAAGTCCTTCATCAGCTGTCCAGTCAAAGGTCTGCAGCCAATCTTCTTTCCCCCAGTGTACCCTTTACACCGCTTTAATAAAAGGTCTTCATTACCCGTCTCTCCACAGAGGACATCACCGGGTACATCCGGGAAATCTCACGACCTCTTTAAGCACCTTCGGGTTTCCCTATTTCCAGTGGCTTCGGAAACGATTACTGGTCGCTTTCCACCCCACTCATGAGTGTAGTCTTTGCGTTACAGCACACACACACCCATGTGGGAACGTTAAGGCTAATCTGTTGTCCTTCAAAGACGAATGAAAGCCCCGAACTTGCCATTTTTATTTGGCTAATGTTTGTAAGAGAGTGCAAACGGCCCTTCCCCTTCCTATAGCAACAATTAAGTATGAAACGTAAAACTAAAACTGCCCTCTTCACTTTTATTACCCGAGTACACTGCAGTTTTCGATCCTTCATCATATTTCTACTTTTTCAAGCACCGTGACTACCATCGAGCAATTAATATTCGAGAGCCTATAGAGGATTGTGCAATTTTCCGACCGACCGGGCTCTTCCATCTCCAGTCCTATCATCAAATTAGCTAAATGCTCTTGGCCTACAACCAGACTCTACATTATCCCTAGTAGAGGTCCTAACTCGACTTTTAATCCCATTTAACGTTACGTTCTCATGCCTAGGCGTGGGAATGCTATTCCTGCTCACGCCGAGCACCTGGGTCAAAAAGCGGTTTAAAAGTAGCCCCCGCGTACGGCCATGTGATAAATACTGCACGTGTATAAATTTATTAGGAATCTCTGCACACTGTGCTCCAGGCTCCTAGGTTCACTCTGGCGGATTATCCTTCAGTTCAGAAGTTTTTAATAGGCTTATGGTCAGGGATCAGCGTCTACTAAGGGACAGGCTTTTGCTGTCTGCTTTCCTTGCATAGCCGACGGTGGTTTGTTGTCGCTTGCAGCTCCGGTGTTTGCGGGGCAGCCGTGCACCGTTTGACGTCTGTTAACGCCTCGTAGTTCTGGTACCGTCAGAGTTTTTGTATTAAAATCTGCAAAGGACAGATACAAATAAAAATGCGTGTGAAACGTAAAGAAACGAAAATCCGATGAAGAGGGTTTTTATCATGGCAGTACAGAAAGGGAAGAAGCAGCAGACGAATTATAGGCCTGCAGCTATTCTGGCCGTTTTATTGACATCTAAGACGGGTAATAATTCCACCGTTCACAGAATTTCGTTTTTGCACGAGTTTTGACGTTCAAGATAAATTCGCAATTGAGCTTGGAAGCAAAAGACGCCTCTCTCTGAGCGAGAAAGGGTTTTGGAACCCCCATGGTTTAGACTGGTCCTAGTCAAGGTGTTACTTGAGGTTACTCTTTAGCATCCCGGCTTCCATCTTCTTGTCCTCCAGACATTTGGCAGACCGTAACTACGCTCCAACTTATCCTCTCATGTTTCGGAGAAGATATTCTCCTCATGAACTCCAGCCAGAAAAGATTACAAATTCTCATTCGAAAATCCCACCAGAGGCAAGCAGCCACCCGACTCTCCGTGCTGCACCTCCTCCTCCTCCTCCTCCTCCTCCTCACCTCTGCGCTACCTCTCACATCCACACGCCTTCATCTCTCTTTCTCTTCGAATCTCCGTCTCCCCTCCACCTCCGGGCGATCTCCGACCCGAGCCGCTACGCAACCGCTCGCTTTTCTCTCCCATTCCCTTTGCCCCGTCGTCATTCTCCCGTTTTTCTTATCTGCCTGTTCCGGATTTGCAGACAGGCTCGGGCATCAAAGCTTTGAAAGACACCTACAAGCAGTGGCAGAAGAATACTTAATTAATCCCGAAAGCAGAAGAGCGCTTTCATTTTCCTCCATTATGATGCACGTGGCCTTTTCCGAGTTTTGCGATGGCCTGTCGGGATTTCCGAGTCGGAGGGCGAGCGTGTGTGAGCGGACTGTCAAGCACTCAGCGCGGGCTGAGCGTAGGCTCGGGGACGACCGCAGATGTGCCTGTTTGCTCACTGTAAAAAAAAAAAAAAAAAAAAGAAAAAAGAAAAACCAGCCGTCAAGGTCTTAACGCGCCGTCGCGTGCACCTGCAGTTTTAGTCGCGGACTGAAAACGATTGTTTTCGTCGTCGTGCCTCTTTCTGCTCGAGGGAACGCCGATATTCCCACAGACTGACGCAGGCTTTAATTATCCGTCCTCCTGGGTTCAAACACACGCCCACACAAAATCACGCACACACAAAAAGTCATCGCAAAAACGAACTTGAGCCGAGGCTGATATCAAGCCGGAACCGTTCCCCGGATGCTCCCTAAACACGTTCTGCGAGTGCCCACTGCAATTAGGGAATACCATGAAAGGGGGCACCATTGCTTAGATGCATCCATTGCCGGTCTTAAAACCTGCTTCTTATCCTTGCGTTTTTTGCCATCTCACAAAGATTTCCGGCCTTATTTTCCCAGACCTTTACATTATTAAAGTTTTATAGACGCTCCAGTTTCTCCCAAATTAGTCCCTTTGAACTGCTTGGTGTGAAACCACCTTGTGCACCTTCCAGTATCGTACCCACCCAGCGGCCCAAATCCAAGCCCAAATGGGTCATGTTTCCAAGGCTCTTTAGTCTGAAGGTAAATCGTCATTTAAATTATCCACCAATTATCCTTTGGTGATTTGTTTACCCAAAGCATGACCTAAGTTAACCTTTTTCCAAGTTCAAAATGTCGTAAGGAGGAGCTCACAGGGTTCGGAAACACCTTAAAGCCCTTCAAGACAAAGCTCTGACGGGACGTGTTAATATAAAATCATCCCCGCTTCTCTCAGATGGCCAAACAAACGAGGCGACGAGAACGCGGATCATTCAGTGCTTAACAACAAACACCCAGACGGACTCGAACTCAAGAGTCCAATTACAGGAACGCTGTTTAAAGCGAGCTTAACTTGTTTGCCTGTTCACGTTTTACAGATAAAGGTTGTATTTAAGACTTATTTTGTACGCCATCCTTGGGTGAGAAAGGCGTTTATAGACGTGCAAGGATACGAAATGCATTATTAAGTGCCTGGAGTTTATCTGGAGCTGAATCAAGCTTTAATAAAGTAGATTCAGTTATAAGTCACGCAGGTGAGTCAGTGAAGAGCATAAAAAAATCATCAGGATTTAAAACAGGCAACCCGGCGTGAAGCTCCTCATCAGTACCAGAGCGAAGCTGAGCGCTTGAAATGCTTTCATTATTCCTGTTGTTACGCAGGAAATCGAAACGTCCTCATGTCCCTCTCAGACTGCACTCGTGTGAGAGATGTTACACCCCGGGACAGATTGCGTTCATCACGAACATGCGTGACTCGTGAGGGTACGGGATTCTGGGTTCGGATCTCCAGGAGAACCTCTGGAGACGGGCTGGATTCTGTCGTAATCGGATTTCAGACACAGGCGAATGGAATCTGATTGGATCAGGCTGGCAAGCACAAATACGGGACTGAAGATGGACTTAATCCTCAAAAATAAACCAAAGGGTCGCGAATGCAAGTTTGCGAACACTAAATCAGACTAAATCAGATTACAATTTACACTTGAACCACCAAACAAATTACAGTCGAACCTCAGCATTCGAACCCCTGTTCATTCAGACATCAAACGGACCGTCTGAGATCTTAATTGCCCCCGAATTCAAGCAGAAATACTGACTTCAAACGTGGCCACAGCAAATTAAACACTCAGTGGTGCGATCTTCCAACCGTCAAGCACGTTAATGCACCAGGGTTTGCCAGTCAGCATAAAACCCAAAATAAGAAGACGAACTAGGGCGTGATCGTTATTTATATTATATTAGTTTATTATTATACTACGTATATCAGTCTAAGGGTCCAATTTCAGACACCTGCAGTTTCTTTGCTTTATTCATGCTTTTTATCATTAAAAACATACAAATGTAAACAAATAGGGATTAATCCTACTTCCATTACTTCCTAATCTGGAAACTAAATCTGACTTTGAAGTAATCCGAGTTCGAACAGCCTTCTAGAACCAATTAGGAACCAAGTCAGAGTTCAGAGGATCCACTGCAAAGCCAGGATTTGAACCCTCGACCACTGGACAAAGATCTGACCATCAAAGATCCGATCACATCAGCCACTTCATCTGGCACTAAAGCGTGGATTCCCTCGCATTTATTTGATTTAGTTAAAAAACAGTCGATTCCAGTTAATGGGACCAGCCGCTTATTCAGACCAAATCCTAAAGTACCGAAACAAATCCTATTATATACGTGTAATGTTAT
>JAUZSV010419110.1:0-10870 GCA_034780495.1 Parotocinclus cesarpintoi
AATTAGGTAAATAATTTAAATCAATAACAAATTAATAATAACATTTAAATTAGTAATAAAATAAATAAACTAAATTATAAAACAACTAGATTATAAAATGAGTGGGCGGTCCTTGGAGGCAGATTGTCTCCTAACACGAGAGAATCAAAGTTTCATGTGAGAAAGAGACTCCTCCAGTGATGATGGAACCATAATTTGTGATTGTACTGAGCTCCATGTCATCAGAAATGGATCACTGACTGCTGTTTGATTCCGAGATGAGGTCCTGCACCCTATAGTGGTACCCTCCATATGCTGGAGCAGCTGAAAACAACTTTCTTTTCCTGAATGTTAATGTAAGGCCCCACCGTCTGCATCTCATCAACAACATGTTCAGGAGGCAGGAATTTAACCCATGGACTGACCTTCACATTCAATCCCATTGAACATACTAGGGATGTACTGGGAAGGCGTCCAATGCTTCCCATAACACTTTTTGAGCTGGAAGTTGCCCTGGAGCAAGAGTGGTAGAGGATCTCACAAGAACTGCTGTACAATCTGATCCTGTCCACGTCTTATCACTGTCAGTGTGTTTTTGGGAGTCTTGGGTGATCATACAACCTACTGACCAGTCAATGTGGGGCACTCTGGTCCAGTTTAACATGCTTCTGTTCACCCCCATAAATATGCCACTTGCTACCAAGTCACCATAATTGAGTTTGAATCTCATTTGCTTAATCAACCACTTTGACTTTTCATTTGCTGATGATCTTGTTTAATGAAATCAAATCTAGTACTTCTATGTTAATCGGTTCATACTAATTCGGAAACATCCTCTCATTTTTGGAGGAGTGTATAATTTGATACAGTCAGAGTTCAGTTACATGTGCACTATACCGATGTGAAGTAAGGTTTGTTGAACTCTGCACTCAGCGCTCTCCTCCAGCTCTCCCCGGTTCCAGCAGGCGCTGTGTGGCTGATCAGTCGCTCCAGAGCCTTCGCTTTGTTTTTGGCGATGCGGTCCAGCTGATCGGGACTGAGGCCTCCATTGCTGTCCAATTTAAATCGCTTAGCCTTGGAGGAAATGATGGAGTACTTAGTGCAGCTCCACGAGTGCATTTGAGAAACGACGGGGCTGTGCGCGTGCAGAATGTGCGACTGAAGCTTTAGAAGCATTTCCGCTAACGTGTTAATACAAAATGTGAAACAAAGGTGCAAATGAAAGGGTGAGTATTGTAAGCGAGTATTGTAATTCTGCTAATGTTGTAGTTTTAAGACATGATATTATGCTAACTCTCCTGCTGCGTGTTGTTTGTTTACACGTGACGTAGTAATGTGATTCCGGGTCAGAGCCGTTTCGCGGGAAAAGTTGCAGCGCTTCTTTTTGAAACGTCTTTAATACAGAGCAGGTAAATAATCAATTAAAAAACATTTAAATGACGTGTATATAAATCTCACAAGACAGTCTAAATAAAACAGTGTCGTATAATGAAAATATGCATTTGAAGTATTTCGTAGTGTTGTAACTAGGTTTAAAGTCAAAGCTTCTTATCAGGAACATTTTTATTCATACTTACGTCACACTCCTCGTCTCGAGTCTTCTCACATAACTCTCTCTTTTTGGTCGCTGGGGAGAAAAACGACTTGATGCTTTTTTGTCCGATCATTGTTAAGATTAGAGTAAAACTAAGTCGGCTGGGTTATGATGTACCGGGCTGAGACTGAATCTTTCACCTCGCGCCAAATCACGGGACAGCCAATGAGAAAGCAGCAAGGAGGTGCCACCTCACAATGTTCAAAAAATCATTAATACTAAATTAACAGTTTATATTATGTGCATTAATAAAGAATGGGAATTGGCACATAACTACATAAACTCATTTTTCAGCCTTACACAGTGGTTCGTATGGTGGCCCCACAGTGGAGATTGCATGTTCTCCCTGTGCTCACATGGGTTTCATGAGACCCTGACCAGGATTAAGCAGATAAGAAAATTAATCCATTGAATAACCAGAGACTGAATATACAGCCTTATGGCATTCAGTTGACACAGTGCCAATCCACAGTGACCAGGGTTCCTGTCTCAACAGTGGCATGGCTTCTGTCAAGGTCGAGCATCATGGCTATGACTGGACATTCCTTGAAGGAGGAGATGTGAGGCCAGTCTTCTCCAGGAGATCTTAAAAGATATTCTCCTGCTGCAACAACACTGACCCCTGCTGGCCCTGTAATTGGCTTAAATCAAGCAATACATTCTTAGGCACATACTGCCTTTATGGTGCTCATGTGTCACAGTAGCTTTTTGCTAGCCATCTGTGTTCAAGTCCCAGTGGTGCTTTCTGGCTAGGTCCGGCATCAAACAGGCACGAATGGCTGTATCTGAGGGAAGGGAATCAACAGACATAAGGATACACTTTAAATTAGAAATATTAAATCCACAAAGAATGTAAGGCAGTTGCAACTTTTTACCCAGATCTTGGTTTAAATCAAGTATTTTTTATTAGTGAATGATACAGAATGATAATGATGAAGCAGGATATTTGGTTAATACGGCCATTTCAACTGCTATATAATATTGGTGAATTTGAAACCTGGTGTTAGTCTGTTTAATCTGAAGTAAAATTGTTGCTAAATTATGGCCAAATGAATTTGCTTCTGCTGGGATTATATATAGTTTATATAGACATTTTGGGATTTGTTCTTTTTTGAAATCATGATAAAGAGTAAGGAGCAGTTACAAAATCTGACAGGGGAGATGCTTTCATTGTACCATAACAGAAGTTGGTATACGAAGAGACCTTGAACATTCACAGAGACACCAATGGGAGCATTTAATCTTATGGCACAGCAGATAACATGTCTGGCTGTGGAAATAAGCCTGAATTTCATGATCCATCTCATCAGGACAAGAAAGAAAACCCCCATGTTACAGGAAGAGATGACCTGACAAATGCTTGGATAAATGTGTTAATGTAAACCAACAGCCAAGGTTTACATCCCTCAAGTATGGAGGTGAGTCAGTAAAGGTTTGGGGATGGGTTTTTTTTGCTGCAGGAGGTGGTACTCTTGATTGTGTGATTGTCATCATGGATTCACAGAAATACTAAGAAGCTCTGAAAAAGAATGTTTTCCATTCTGTGGTGAGCTTGATTATTGATGATAATTGGTGTTTCCTGCCAGACATTGATCCTCAGCAGACTTCCAAGTTAAACAGATCTTGGTAAAGGAATCATTTCTGGAATGTTCTAGACTATCCAGATGTAAAACATAAAGAACAGATTTGGGTGATTTAAAAAAAAGCCATGGTACCACAGAAGCAATCAGTCCTCACTGAGATGGAAGCTCTTGCACGTTCAATAATAATAGGATAATAAGGTTGGGGGTTGAGCAATTTGAACATTTGTCAAGAGAACTAATTATTTTTCCATTTAAAATTAATTTCATTTCATGCTTTTACCTAACATTTTTTACTGACTTTTTATTGTTTATTTTGTTCAATTTGATATCATCACACCAAAACATGTTATTCTGGGGTGAAGAAAATCTTATTGCAAGTATATATAATTTTCTTTTATGTCTTAAACCATCGTATCTGGGCCACAGCACAGGGTGCTGGCAGGATTGTATCCTGAATGAGGTTTTGCCTTGTTTATTGAACTGTTAAACGAATAGATGAGACAGAGACAGGATATAAGTGGAGAAAAAATTTCACTTTTTGCGTACGATTCATTATTAACCATCTTACACCTACACAGGCTCTCCCAAAAATCATGGCAATATTAGCAGATTAAGACTCCTTCTTGGGGGACAAGGTAAACGTAAACAAAACATGGGTACTATCTCAAAATTATGACCCAACAGAAGAAATTGGGCAGTGTTATAAATGGAAATGGAAAGCAAAGAGTATCAAATACCTGGGTGTAATATATTTACAATGGTGGAATGAACTTCCTCTCAATGTTCAAACAGCTAAGTCTTTGGCTATCTACACCATTTGAAAACCCATCTATTCCGTACTAACCTCAACAAATGAAATTTTGAGAAATTTATTTTGCGAATAAAATGATTACTTACTGCATATTTACTTAACAGGAGCTGCTATGAACAAAGACGTAGCTACATGTGTAGAGGAGGAAGAGCTGTGGAAAATATACGAAACTGTCTCTCAGGAGGAAAAAGACGAGGAAGATGATGAAGAAGATGAGTTCTCTGATCCCATCCCTTGGCAAAAGATTGAGGCAGAGGGGTTAGACTGTGACTATGGATTACTTTTCTCCAAAGATGAAGCAGACCTGCTTTTTACGCAACTAGAGGACGAGGTGGAGTACTTCACAGGTACTAATAATACATGCGTACAGATCGTACCTGATATACGATGTAAATGCATTCTGACTAACCTGTCATAAGTTAAATTACTGATCGTAAACCAAGGACTTAACTGAGTATATAATAGCCTATCCTACCTACAGTTGGGAAAAATCATTACCTAGTTATAGTCATAATTAATTAGATTATTTTATAATAAAGTGTTGAATATCTGTAATTTATTGAATACTGTATTGAAAGTGGAAAAACACAATGGTTAGTCCACTGGTGCTGCTCAGCTCATTATTTGTAAATCATTTTCAACCCATATTCAATTGAATACACTTCAAAGACAAGATATTTAATGTTCAAATGTATAAACTTTATTGTTTATTGCAAATATTCACTCATTTGGAGTTTGATGCTTTTAACACATTCCAAAACGTTGGAACGGGGGGCATGTTTACCACTGTGTTACCATTATTTGTACTGAGTTACAATATGTGTTTACAAACTGAGGACACTAATTGTTAAAGCTTTGTAGGTGAAATTCTTCAATTGCTCAACAGTTTGGGGCCTCCGTTGTCGTATTTTGTGCATCATAATGCAAATTTTCAGTGCAGGCAGGGCAGTCTAGTCTAATCTCATTTTATTTATGTTTTAAACCAAGTCCAAACTTCATTGTAATTGAGGCTGTAGATAAGGAATAACCAAACATACATAGATAAACAATGGCAGTAGAATGAGTCAGTATGGTCAGTAACACCCCAGTAACTCTAAATACGACACTTTTCTATATTTCCAACTTTTATA
Source organism: Parotocinclus cesarpintoi (assembly GCA_034780495.1). Lineage (NCBI taxonomy): Eukaryota > Metazoa > Chordata > Actinopteri > Siluriformes > Loricariidae > Parotocinclus > Parotocinclus cesarpintoi. The sequence goes on from JAUZSV010419110.1 coordinate 5,098, forward strand.
AAGAGCTTGATTTTTACTTCATAAAAAATCTTTGAAGTTAACTAGAATGTCAGTAGTGAGCCAGGGCTTATTGTACAACATCTGTATCCAGTCTCAGCCTAAAATCGGTTTCTTTCTAAAGTATTACATCTATATTACTATTCATCTGACAGGATATAGTGGGCTCAGATATTTATACACTACATGGCCAAAAGTCTGGAGACAAAACGAATATTTTATGAATAAGGTGAATTTTATGAATTTAAATACCTGCTACTATAGTGTAACAAAAGCTCAGCTCGTGTCCACACTCCCTCTATCCAAATCCTTGCACACAGTGGGCTGTAGAGGTAAATGAATAAGGTACTGCTCATTAGAGAGGAACAGCTGGTTCCACTATACTGTATTAGATGGGGCTATGAATATACATCCATCCTGCCCTATGTAAACAGTTCAGACTGCTGCTGGTGTAATAGTATGGGGGATATTTTCTTGGCACACTTAATAACCTGCCCCTTAATACCAGCCTCCCAGAGTATTGCTGCTGGCCATGTCCATCCCTTTATGACCACAACATACCATCTTCTGTTGGATATTTTCAGCATTTCACAAAGTTAAAGTCATCTCAAACTGGTCTCAAATTGTCTCTAGAGTCAACAAATCTTCAGCATCCCTATATCCATTACAGTCTAGGAAATGCACATCACGAATGTGCAGCTGACAAATCTGCATTAGCTGCATGATGCCATCATGTCAATATGGACCAAAATCTCTGAGGAATGTTTCCAGCACCTTAAAAGACTTCAGGGCAGTACAGTAACTTAAGTGGTTAGCGCTGTTGTCTCTCAGCTCCAGGGACCAAGGTTTTAGTCCCAATCATGCCATTGCTTCTGTTTACCTCCCTCCCAAAACTATTTAGTGTCCCAGTGTGTATGTGTGTGTGTCTTGTATTGAATTGGCACCCCATGCTCAGGGATAGACCAGTCCCAATGACTCTGAATTGGATAAAGCGTGTATGAAAAATGAATGAGTGAATGAATGAGGAACCAGGCGGGGATCGTTTAAAAACAGGCACGTTATATGAGGTACATTCTGATAAAGGACTGTTCAATTACCTGCTGTCCTGAAACATTTGGCCATGTTGTGTGTATTTTGGGATTGCAATTAAGCTGCTGTAATTTAGTGACCTCAGTGAAGCCAGGTGACTTTTTTTTACCGTACATGTCATTTTATTTTTAGGTGAAGCAGCACAAATTCTGGTGTATGGGAAAATGCACAGTATTCCCAGAAAGCAAGCAACCTATGGCGAGGAGGGACTAATGTATTCTTTTTCTGGAGTGCATCTTGCAGCAAAAGCTTGGACTCCGACTCTAGAACACATACGTGATGCTATCACCAATGCCACAGGGCATACCTTCAACTTTGTTCTGGTAAACAGGTGATTATTATTCCGCCCTGTTCTGAAAACATTTTCTAGAACTACATGCATAGAAGTTGTTCCTTTTTTTCTAAAATGCTGTTGTGCCTTGTTCACCAGGTATAAAGATGGCCTGGATCACATAGGGGAACACCGGGATGATGAGCGGGAGTTGGACCCTACTTGTCCCATTGCTTCAGTGTCTCTTGGAGCCCCGCGTGACTTTATTTTTAGGCATAGAGATTGCCGCAGAGGGCAGAACAAACCCCACATTGAGCCTGTGAAGCTGAAGCTGGCCCATGGCAGTGTCCTTCTCATGAATTCTCCAACCAACACATATTGGTATCACAGTCTCCCAGTTCGAAAGAAGGTGAAGACCCCACGAATTAACCTTACATTCAGGAGCATTGTTAAGTCACGCCAAAGAAGACGAGAGTGACTTTACTGTTAACACAATTGCTGCATTCATATTAGAATTCAATGAAACCCCTGCAAGCATGAATGTGCTATAAAGGACAGTGTATAGAAATGACATCATAATGCAGTCATTATGTAATAGCTTATAAGGCGCATAGCTGCTTGGTTTGGTTTCATAAATAATTAGTAATTAAACCTCATATAACCAAGCACAAATACATCTAACTACCAACTATTTTTACAGAACTAGCTCCTGTTCTCCTTTGGCTTTTCATGGTTTGCTCTTTTTCAGTACACAAACTTGATTTACACTTGAAGCACATGACGTTCTTACTCACTGCACACCTGCTTAGTGAAATTCAGGGCTGCAGCGCAGGGTGCAAGGCAGGACCAACTTTAAACAGGGCAGCAGTCCATCAGAGGGCACAATTCAAACACACTTACTCACACCATAACAACTAATACTCCTTGGAAATGTGTGGTACCCAGACATGTGGAAAAACCATACAGACTTTACACAGGCAGTGTCAATGATGGGATTTGAACAAAGTCTCTGCAGCTGTGTCTGCCCTGCATGGTATACTGAACATATTCTATGCTCCTGGGATCATAATGGGATCCCAACTGGAACTAGTCAGAACACTGGACATAAATGCTGTAGTTTGGGAGAAATGCTTCTATAATGAGACCTAAGAACCTGCCACGAGGATACACTTTAAAAACAAGCTATCAAACTCCACACCCAATGTTTTAACATTCTTTCACACACTCTCTCTGCAGTGGGCATTAAGAACGACAGTGGTTTGTTGTGTTTAGTAGCTGCTTTGTTGCAGCGCGTATACGATGAAAGTTCCAACACACAATGTGCTGCAAATACTCTTGTAAGTTCAGAGTCAATTTAACAGCCTAGTAAACAAAGAAAGTTTATTTTTTTTTATAAAACCAAAAACTACATATGGAATAAATAAATGAAACACAACCATATTTCTGTACAAGACAATTCTAAAGCAGAGTGGAAAAAATGGTCCCAATGAGAAATTTTTGCTAGGTTCAAAGATTGAACTACAAGAAGGCAATATTTTGGCGAAATATTATAACCAAAAAAAAAAAAGTGTAATAACAAAAAATGTTATTGTATAAATATATACATATTTTTGCAAGCAGACACGTCCAAGTGATTTTTTTTTTCCGTTTCTTAAAGTCATACTTAGTGTTTATACGCCAGCACTGCTGGTCTGCGTATGAGGTATTTGCACAGCCATCCATCTGTAACCTGCCTGTTAAAGTCTAATGAAAATCACTTTCTTCCCCCTACCCCCTGCACAGCAACTCGCTGACGGCAGGTACGTGCTAGAGAAGGATGAGTCCATGATTAATCTGATGGGTATGTGGTTAGAATCGCCAGCTTATCTAATGTAGCGGCACTGTTGAAATGGTGACCTGCATTTCAGAGCTTTGTTTGCACCTTCACAGTTTTGACTGCGCATTTGTGAGAAGGACATTTTGCCAGAAGAAGACGGTGAAGCACTTGATGGATGTGTGTGAACTTACAGACCGAACAAGATTATTTCAGTATCGCAAAGCACACAACCAAGCAGGACGTATGCTATGAGCTACAGTCTTTACAGCAGACTTTAACTTGTGACTAGTACCACTCATGACTATCACGCATTGAACTAGCTACTCATGAATTAAAAAAAAAAAAAAAGAATAAGAAACCTCTGCACTACAGCATCAGAACCAATCCATTTCAGCACAACTAACAGTGTGTTGACCCTCCTGAGCACAAAAAACATGATTAGATTGCTTTCAAACATCCCATGGTAGTTGAGAGCAATGACTGAAACATCAGTTTGTATCAGGTGGTGATGTTACAACAGAGCCGTTCTAGGGTAAGTGCAACAGAAACCCCTGCCTCTGAATCTCACAGCTTAACTTTGTTACAAAAACTCCAGGTCTGCTCCCTTTCAGCACTGAAAAGCAGCTGCAAGGGATAATGGTTTCTGAGAATGGAGGGAAGTGTGACGTTTACATCTCGTTTGGAAGTAAAATGACTTGATGCATACAGGGAGATGAAAGGGAGATCACTAGAGTGTAACAGTTTGCAAAAATACAGTTAGTTGGTGTCTGATGAAGGATCCATTTTGCCTTTCTTGCTAGGAGGACCATCTTCCAATTCCTGGCAGGAACGAAAACAAAACAAAAGATCAGTGACCAGTACTTAAAAAACTAAACAAGAAGTTTTAATGCAGTTTCATTATAATAAAACAATCAGCTAATGTTAGCAGAAAGGTTACAATTGTTTGATTGCACATTAATGAAAATATCTAATCACTAATCTAATCAGTATCTAATATCTAATCAGTAAATCACATGGCAGAAACTCGTCATTCATTTGGGTATGGAGACATGGTCAAGATGACCTGTTAAAGTTCAATCCGAGCATCCGAATGAAAGAGGAAGGAAGGCGATTTCAGGGAGTTTAATTATACCTGGCATGGTTGCTGATGCTAGACAAGACTGGTCTGAGCATTTCAAAAACTGCTGGGATTTTCACAGGCATCTCTATGGTTTATAGAGAATGGTTCAAAAAAAGAAACTCTCCAGTCAGTGGCAGTTCTCGAGGTGAAAGGTTGATGTAAGAGGGAGAATAGCCAGACTGGTTTTAAAGGTACCATCAAACTGTCGTTACCAGCAAAGTACTTAGTAAAGGATCTCTGAATGCTGAACAAATCAGAAGAATCAGCAACAGAAGACTATACTATTACTGTCACCAAAAAACAGACAGCTGCAGCTGCAATTCACACAGGCTCACCAAAACTGGACAACAACCTACTTCAGTATTTTTTATGATCATGTCCATCCCATTATGACCACAGTGTATCTTCTCATCACTAATTCCAACAGGATAACGGACCATGTCACAAACCTTAAATCATCACAAACAGTGAGATCGCTGTACTGAAATGGCTCAACAGATCTCAATTCAGAGCACCTTTGGGATTTGGTGGAATTGGAGACTGGAATCATGGCTGTACAGCTGACAAATCTGCAGAAACTGAGTAATGCCATCATGACAATATGGAACTAAATCTCTGAGGAATGTTTTCAGAACCTCTGTGACTCTGAGCCACAAAGAATAAAGGCAGTCCTGAAAGGGCACCGAAACGGGGTCCAAACTGGTACTAGCAATGTATACCTAATAAAGTTTCTGGCAATGAGTGTATATTCGCTTAGTGTCAGCTACTGAAGTGCAGCAACATGATGGTTTCTGGAGAGATTGGATGAGTCATTAATATAGCACTTTATCTTTATATTATATTCTCCCTGTCCATAAAGCAACATTTCCTCTTCAGCCAAAAAAACGATTTATGCTAAACCTATTTTTCCTCCTCACTTTTTGCTATAAATGTTTCAAGTTGAATTGTTTCATGTCCTCAAAACGCAGTTGAAACCTACTATAAACCCAATTTCACTATCCACCCTCCATTATCATCCAATGGCTAGATGTAAAGAAATGCTTCACCCAATTCACAAACACCTGGCAGGCAGGGAACCAATCAGAAAGTAACCTGTGCCACATTACACTGGGCATCACTGCAAGTAGAAATGAGATGGGGTATTCTAACAGGAAATTGCATCCTGCTACCTGAATATTCAAATAAGTCCCTGGACCAAGGTAAACATATATAATAAGGTTCAGTTATATTAAATGATAATTTAATAAAAAACAATTAACTCCATTACTTAAATAGAGGGTCTTTTTAAATGGTCCATTACCTGAGAAGATTTGGAGGCGTCTGTAAGGTGTTCTTGTTCGCCATGTAACTTGCCTTCCCTCTTGGCGGTTGCTGAGTCAGGCAAGGAGTGATTTTGTCCTATAATAACGAAGATGAAAAAAAAAGAAAAAAAAAAAAGGGGATTACCATTTATAACTTAAACCACCAATAACTCAAATAT
>JAUZSV010419121.1:0-10870 GCA_034780495.1 Parotocinclus cesarpintoi
TCACCTGCCTTGACTTATAAATGAGTTTAAGTGACATCCCATTCCTAATCCATAGCGTTCAATATGACGTTGGTCCACGCTTTGCAGCTACAACAGCTTCAACTCTCCTATGAAGGCTGTCCACAAGGTTTATGAGTGTGTTTATGGAGATTTTTGACCATTGTTCCAGAAGCGCATTTATGAGTTCACATTGATGTTGGAGGAGAAGGCCTGGCTCTCAGTCTCCGCTCTAATTCATCCCAAAGCTGTTCTTTCGGCTTGAGGTCAGGGCAGGCCAGTCAAGTTCATCCACACCACACTCCGTCACCCATGTCTTTATGGACCTTCCTTTGTGCACTGGTGCACAGTCATGTTGGAAAAGGAAAGGGCTGTTCCCACAAAGTTGGGAGCATGGAATTATCCCAAATGTCTTGGTATGCTGAACCTTTTTGCACTTTGCGCTTCAGAATTCACTGACACTGCTTCGTCAGTTTACGTGGCCTACCACTTCCATTTTCTTATAATACAGCTGACAGTTGACTGTGGAATATTAAGGAGCGAGGAAATTTCACGACTGGATTTGTTACACAGGTGGCAGCCTATCACACTTCCACGATGGAATTCACTGAGCTCCTGAGAGCCACCCTTTCTTTCACAAATGTTTGTAAAAAAAAAAAAAAAAATCTGCATGCCTAGGTGCTTAATTTTGTACACCTGTGGCCATGGAAGTGATTGGAACACCTGGATTGGTGAGAAAATACTTTTGGCAATATATCACTGCTTTTCCAGGAGAATGTGGAACATCACTTTGAGGGCAGGCACTTATGTTTGACAGTATGACTCTCAGTTGCCATTGCAATTAATTTCAGTGGTGTCTTATGTATTATGAGTCAGGGATCAGTGAAAGTCTGCCATGATCTTTATCAAAGTTGGCAAACAATTTCTCTATGGACTTTCTTTTACGGTTTTAGGAGCAAGATAGAAATTTTTTTTGGAGGTGGAACTCCTGATATGCCATACAGAGACCCATGGATGTTTTTTGGTATAACCTGTTCTGTTGGCACTGTTGTTGCATAGAGATTCTTAATATCTCTGATTATAAGCCTGCCATCAGTCAGTTTGGCTGAAGTAACAAATAATGATAACTAGTGGTGTCCAAACGTAGGGCATATCGTGTGTATTGCTATGATCATTCCTTGAATACAAGTTAGGTCAACGGTTAAATACCAGTTTGAAAAATTCAGAGTGGGTGTATGAAACTGCCTGTTGAATTAACCTTCTGGTGTTCCTCCCTTCTGCAGCATTCCAAAACATGAACTCAAAGAGAAAAGCAGAGACGTGGAAGAGAAACAGGAGACAGCTGGTTAGTAACCTGATACAAATGTAAAGTGAATTGCTAAATAGAAAGCCGTAAAATGTTAATCCTGCTCTGCTTAGAGGTTTGTCTGAGCCATTGTTGCACACTGTAACAACTGGAAAGGTTTGGTGTGTATGGATTATTAGAATATGCATTTAACCAGGGTGTTTCCTAATTTAGGTTTTGTTTAAAAAGCTATAAAATGTGAACAATATTAGATGATTGTGGGGTTATAACTGTGTTGTACAGCATCTATCACATATAATGATCTTTCTTTCAGGCCTTCTCTACTGTTGGAACCCCTGACTACATTGCTCCAGAAGTATTTTTGCAAAACGGATATAATAAATTGTGTGATTGGTGGAGCCTTGGTGTAATCATGTATGAAATGCTTATAGGTGAGAGAACCTGAACCATCATTCATTTAATGTATAATGAATATGACTACTTACAGTATGATAAGATTTATAATATATGTACACCCATCCCTCTACAGTCATTTTAAAAAACATTTTCACTTACCAGATAGATACACTTTTAGGTTCTCCAATAACAAACCATATACCATCTTTTTCTCTAATGACTTTGTTCTTAGAAAACTCAATTGTAATGCCCTTGTTTTTTATTGAGATGTTCAATGTGAGTGTGCGAGCATGTACTGCATGTCATGGAAGATTTGTAGTTCTTTGTACTAACTTGGTGTGTATTTGCAGGTTATCCTCCTTTCTGTTCAGAGACTCCTCAGGAAACCTACAGGAAAGTGATGAATTGGCGTGAGACACTGACATTCCCCCCAGAAGTTCCCATATCAGAGAAGGCAAAGGACCTTATTCTCAGGTAAGTTTCGTTGTCCTGTCTTCAAAATGTAAATAAAAACGGTGCACTGATGTGCAAACCTTTTAAACCATATATTGAACTGAAAATAGTATAGAGACAAAATATTGTATAGAGAAAAGGAATTTTGAATTTAATACCAGTGAGGCCATCAATAGACTGGTAAAGTTTTGTATTTATAAATTTAAAACTGGTGAAGCACTAGGTTTATTGTCAACAAAAATGACTGGTAACATCATTGGCTGTAAACAGAGCATAATGTAGAGGACTTCTTTCAGAAGCATAAAAATTGGGAGCGTGCAATAGACTGCACGGGAATATAGGGAACCAGTTGCTCAATGCAGATCTCTGCTTTGTCTGTTGTTACATTTACAGTACTGCATTCTTCGTACAAATAAGTCACCATGGGTTCTCAAATGGTTAGTAATGACAGCCAACCAAAAGGAATCCTCTAGGCTTTCAGGCTGAGCTTTGCTTTTACTTTTTACATTCAAGTAAATTACTTGAGATTTTACAACACTTATTATAAAATTTTCTTTGTGTTAATGATTTTGGCCAACTTTAGGTTAATGTAGTTGTTAATATGTAATGGACTCATATGAAAAAGTATGGATTCCGTTAGTGCAGGTAGTTTAAATTCTAATACAAACCTTGGTGTGGTGCTGCTGTTTTGATCACAATGTAGTATTCGTGTACCATATGTATTAAAGGTGTGTTGTTTTCTAGGTTCTGCTGTGAGGGGGAAAACAGGATTGGTGCTAGTGGAGTTGAGGAGATAAAGAGCAATCCTTTCTTTGAAGCGGTTGATTATGACCATATCAGGTAAGTTACGTCATTTGATTGTGTGCTAACATGGAAGCGTTGTTTCTGTGAGTGAACCAGAAGTAGCTATTTCTTAAATGTTTAAAACTACATTAGTGGATAGTGATCATCCTGAGTGTTAGTTTGTTTGAACACAGAGGTAAATGTTTTGACAGGGAGAGACCTGCTGCCATTCTGATAGAAATTAAAAGCATCGACGACACCTCGAACTTTGACGAGTTTCCAGATTCAGACATTCTCCAGCCAACATGTGAGTTCAGGCCTTTTTTCAGGTTTTTAGTTACTTAAAACTAAACCTTTTATCTTTCTCCTGCATTTACACAATTTCCTTCACCGTTGTTGACTGCTATTCACTTCTGGTTCCAGCGTTTAACATGTAGCTTCTTGCTGCTCAAGCGGTACTTGTAGGGGTGTAACAATGCATTGTGACACGATATATTGCGATGCAAAAAATGTAATAGCCTACATTGTGGATATTTACAATGTCTTTTTAATAACAGAGGGCATTCTTCAGTTGTAAACTTATTTAAGATAGATTTTTTTTTTAAATGTAATTTGAGATTGAAGATGTTTAAAGGTACACTGAGCTTGCTACTTTGATTTTCATTTTAAGATGGCGCTTCGTTATTAAAATGAGGTGAAACTGTTACATGTTAAAATAATAGAATAGAAGAGAAACCTTTTATTATTTTTATATTATTGCATGCAACAATATGAGCGCTGTCTCCAAGAACAAGTATAGAAAATTAGCAGTTATATACAACAGTTAATTTTAGTGGATTAGCACATTTTGTTGCTGTAGCAGTATTTAAAACTCTTATTTTAATTGCAGTAGGCCAAATATTCTATTTGTTTAATTGTTTAGACAAGAAAAGTACACTCTGGTGAAGCTACAATAGATCATTTTGCTTACTGTTTTAAACCTCTATTTCCAGTCATTTCTTTCAATTGCCGGGGGATATTTATTTTTTTTAAGAAATTGTGCACTTCTGCACTGTGCACTGTTTTGCATTCTTTACACAGAAATTAAGAAGGAAATTCAAAAAGAAAATCTCAATTCAATTTAAACTCTGTTGAGAATCGAGTAGAGTGTGTAGTTGCACCCCTAGGTATACCTGAAATATATTTTCTGCTGTTACAGCAAAAACACCTCCAAATGTATTGTGATGATTTATGATTTATGTGCTGTTTGTTTGTTTAAACAGAACTAACATTATTGTGTGCTCTCCGTTGTGTCTAATGCTTTAATGGTATACACATTACAGAAGTGTGTATCTACTGTAGTGTATCTGCACAAAGTGACTCATTCATGAAACTCAAGCAGAACAAATTTGCAAATATCTCGATAAATATCACAAAACACGTCTTTAGAGATCCTAGATATGTTGTTTTGTGTTAGAGCTATTATTGTGTGGAGAGATATTGGGAAAGATTATTTTACACATAATTTACTTGCAGTTTGCTTGTCTTATTACAAGTTTCATGAATGATGCCCAAAGTGTGTATTGGTAAATAGCATAAAATATTAAGCTTGCTTAATTATGTTTTATTCCAGCAAGGCTTTACATGTTATTTAACAGCACAGCAGTGACACATTTACATTTAACATGATTAAAATACCATGATGAGAAGTAGTTTGGCATTCAGAAAGTACTTCTGGACAGTGTGTCATGGGTTAAATATCCTTGCTGTACCAGCATTGGTATTCTCTTCTTCATTGTCTTTTTTAAATGTCTGTGGGTTTTTTTTAGTTTATTTAACTGGCAACATTAACAATACTATACTTTTGTCAGTTATTGTTAGTCATTGACCTCCATAGTGAGGAAAAGTGAATCATTCAGACACCCACAGATTTTAGCTCTCACTGGTAGTTTCAACATTTCTGTATTTAATCCGTTATGCTTTGGCCGCATTTGTTCTGGCATCCATTGTAACCCGCCGTTGCTTGTGGGAACAACATCCAGACACATTGCAATATCGTTTCACATTCATACTAACTTGACCTTTTCTCTTTTTGCAGCTTCTGTTGTGTCCAATCACAGCGAGGCAGATTTGAAGAGCAAAGACTGGGTCTTCATTAACTACACATACAAGCGCTTTGAGGGACTAACTGCTCGGGGAGCTATTCCCTCCTACATGAAATCAGGGAAACGATAAACTCAGGTCTTGGACCAAAAAACCCCACCCCATCGCTTTACGCTGCTGTGGATGGAACATCTATGTCCAAATCTGCCCTTTTGTGGTGTGGCTGAGTCATTTTGTATGGTGGGCTCCACCTTTTCCAGCACATGCGTGTTTGGTTTTTTTTTTTTTTTTTTTTAAAGAATCTTTTTTTTTTTAGTTTCCTCAGTGGAAGTTGCTAAACTTCATTTCTGGCCTACATTTTGTTTGCTAAGAAATTCTGTCAATTTCCCTAATAATACTGGAATATTTTTAGCACACGTGATTACTGGGTGTCTATAACACAAGTCCCACTTACTCACAAACCAGCATGCATGAGATTCTGTTTTTTGGATTTATATGAAGCACAAGAAGACCGGGGTTATCCACATTACATCGGTTCCATGTGAACCCTGTGGGTGTTGTGACAAACCAACAGTCCTATTAACAGTGTTAAAGTGGGACTTTAATTTATAGACTCCTTGTGTTTGAACCAGTCCACTTTCAGTCAGGGATTGTTTTTAGTTGCTTTCATGTGCCCTTTTTAACTAAAGTTTGAGTTTCAGCCTCCATCATGTCCTTGTCTGGTGTAGAACTTTGTTTAAAGTAAACAGAAAGGAGACATGGAGTCTCATTGTAATTGTTTTTAATCGTCCAAGCTTTCAGACGGGTCTAGTTTATACATGCTTTTTAAATATGATCTGTCTAGACTCTTGCCTTCCTTTGCTTCATCTTACCGGTAATGGCAAGATTAAAGGGGCTTTCTTACTGTATGCAAATGGTGTCACTCTTTGAAAGCCAGGAATATTGGTTGTGAGCATGCTCACATAAATCAAGCTTTGCCTTATATTTGAATACTAAATCGATGTTGATAGTCATATGCACCAGCAAAATGTTCCAAATTGTTTGAGTTTTTCTGTACATTTCCACAGTACACAAGCCAGTGATAATGACCAAGTGAAACTTTGTGGACCAGATGATTTACCATAATATTTTCAAAACACATCAAGCTTTGGAATTGTAATTAATTTAATATTCAGTGCACTACATTTTCATGTTCTTTGTTCCTTTAAAGGGCTTTAAGCGTATGTTTACTGTGTTCATTCAGGAACAAACCCATGTAGTTCTTAGACAAACTAGAATTAATGTTACAATACAAAACTTGTTTTGAAGTCTTCCATATTGATACTTGGCTTGAAAAAAGCATGTTTTAGTAGCAAAGCAATATTTTACCAAAGAATTATGCCTTTTGAGAATCCTGATTTGCGCTTGAGAGACTCATACCTTCATAGGTTTGATCATAGTTTTCAGCATTATATTAGTATAGATAATGGCTTGCCTAGTAAAATTATTTATACTGGAAATTATAATTGTCCATAATATGAATGTCCTTCCAGTAGGATTAAAAGTAGCTGCACTTTTGTATACATCGATATATGTTGAAAGTAAGGGCTTATAGATCTTAACTTGTGCGATTCTGTGCATTGTAGAACATTTTAATGGTTTTGTAAAATTGAGGTACTTTCTTTAGATACACATTTTCTTTGTGGGATCCTTCAGGGATCTTTTGTGCAACAACACGAGTTTCAGTTTCCACATATTTGTGTCTTTACCCTGTTCTTGTTCCATAGGCATGTTCACTGAATTGCATCATGATTTGAGCTGTTCTTGGCTGTATGGTTCACTTAACATGGTTTTAACATTTTAGACCAATTTACAATTTTATGATCACTCAAGATGCCAATAATTGCTAAAGCAAGACAGAAGGACTGATGTTTAGATTTCTTATGTGTACCACAAAATGCTGTCACTTCCAATCAATATGAGTGGCCTCAACGTGCATGGCCTCATGTTGAGATTAATCACCAGCATGATTATGTCTGAAAAAATGCTGTAATTTTTAATATCAAGGAGCAATAGGAGTGGGATTGTTTTTTTTCTAAATTTGAGAATGGTATTTGTAAATTAAGACCATATTCATTGATGCTGAAGTCTCACTTTGTGCTGGCGTGCTATTGCGTCACTACTGCTGGAACACCAACTAGTCTCTGATCGACACCTGGAGTGTTATGCATCAATTATTTTGAATGATATTCTTCTATTTTAATTTAAGCATTGTGTGGGTGTCATGGTTTATCACACTGAATGGTTTTTACACTGTTCTGTAGAATAGGTATTATATCTTGATAATACAAATTTAGTAATTATTTATTTTGAAAAGATTAGATACTTTTCAAATATTTTATTGCATTAAAAAGTACTAACGTTCCCAACAGTTTTTATTTTTTATTATTATTTTTTTTTACTTGCCTAGTTGCAAACTGATGCTTCTTGCCTCTTTTTTTCCCTGCACATCCACACACATCTTTGCAACCTTTGGTTATTGCTCCATCATATTTTATGCATTGTAAACAACCAAACAATAAGCTCTTCATTTTCTTGTTTTTAAATACATAAAGTTTAATGAAGTGGAGTAACCTGATGTGTTACAGTACCATCTATCATTTTCCACCCCAACTTCCCAGTCATTTTGAATCCCACTGTTGGATTCAGTAATATAACTTTATATTTGGGGTGCTACAAATTGGAATACATGTTTATACATTGGGTGCTCGTTCAAGCCCTGAATGAGTAATAGCATGAATTGGGCAGATACTTTAAAAATCTATTTTAAATGTATTCTGAATTCTGCTTTACTCAATAGAATATAATCGGCCATGTCTGTAGAGTCCCAACTGTTTTGCGATATTTAATCATTTATACTGGGATGTAACAATACACTGAAATTCACACTTAACAAAAACTGTTCTTCCATTTGGGTTTGCTCTTCAATTTGCTGTATTTGAAGTTTGCATGGGAATGTTCAATCTCTCTTGTTAGCAAAATAAATGGTGCTCTTGAAATTTGAAAATCTTTCCACAGATGTGGCAATGTGTAAACGGTGCATTTTTGTTTTTTAGAATACGGCTATTGAATGTTGTGCAAGCATACTGGTTGTCTGTACTTACCTTTACACACAGCATCATTAATGCATTTCTGAATATGTACCTGAGAGAAAGTCCTTGTGTATGTTTATAGGGTTTGTTTTATGAAGGATTTATGGCTAATTTATTCAGAATTTTTCTCTTTCTCCAGCAGAGCATTGGTCAGGATTTTGTTTTCTGAAAAGCTTTACATTACTCTTTTTATAAATGTAACTCACATAATGCTCCTACTTTCACTGTGTGTAAATATGGCTTGGCTTTTGGGTTCAATAGTGTTGCATTCTACTGTGAGAAAATAAAGTTTAGGGCCCTTTCTCTGCCTTAAAATTACATTTGGATATGTTTGTAGTTTCTAGCTTCACTGCATAGAGCAGCTTCCATTAGTTTGGTATTGAGACCTTGTGGTGAGCACACTTTGAAATTCAATAAAAAAAAAAAAAAAACCCAGTTTATTTATGATTTGTGTCATGTTTTTTTTTCCTTCTCATCTGTTCAGTGGTTAAATACCATTGTGAAACAGTATTCTGATACCATGAAACACTTAACATGAAGATTGCACCATCATTTATTGATTTGCAAGTGTCTCAGATGTCTATAATAGGATCGGTAGCCGCTGGTATGACACTTTGCCAATAAAACAAAAACAAATAAACTGTTTTTGTACTTGTTGAACATTTTATTGAAGACTTGCAAATAATTAGAGAATTTCTAAACGCAGATGCCTTCCTTTCCAATAAGAAATGGCAAAAAGAGTAAGAAAGACTATCATAGGCACAGTGATGGATATAGACAAACTAAGTAGCACCACATTTTGCACCATGCTGCTTGGATACAGTTTCCCAGTGACCACAGTTACATTTTCCCACAGCTCTCCAGGTGTCTCCCACTCAATCAAGCCATTAAAGAAGTCCAGCCTCAGCACTCGTGGAGATATAACCTTCATTCCTTTATACATCCTCTTCACCCTGCGGTAGGATGTGTCCAGTACGTCACAGCGGTATGTCCCAGCGTCCACCTCTTTTACTGGATTTAGGATCACTCTGTCCAATCCTGGAACATCGTGGTGTAAAAACAATCGGTTATCAGTAGTGATGATGCCTTTTGCGAAACGCCATGACACCAGAAAGGCAAACCGGCCCATAGCTTCCATGACTTCTTCTAAACAGTCCAATTCGACATGTGCCCCTACAGTCACAGTTTGAGTCTTCAAGCCACACTGCCAGTTGTCCAAGCACTGGACCTGTCGAATGTAGCATTCCTTTGTATTCACTTGGTCATCTGAACCCAAAGAACAGAGCTTCTGGGTACGGATGCCCAGCCCACAAGTAGCACTACAGGAAGAGCTATGAGTGATCACCAATGTGTTGTTTGAGGCCAGATCTTCCAGATCAATGGCATTATATGCCTTACATCGGGTGCAGGATTGCAGCAGTATTCCAAATAGCAGAACGATTGAAGTAGTCCCGGACATCACTGAGCTTCAGTCCGATGTGAAAAATACAATATGAAAACATTTAGTACAGTACTGTGCTGTATGTTACAGTAGTTCTTATCTTTGTATCTTAAACAAAACTTAAAACACATACCAAAAACAAAAATCAGGTTTTTATATGGCTTAAGGCTGTAATTCTCTTTTCTGTCAGCAGGTGTTGCAGAAGTTTACTAGCACTAGTTGTCTGGTATTCAGATGAATTAGATTTAAGGCTGATTTTTATTTCCTATTATAGTTCTTAAGACCTTGACTGTTAAATCAAATGGATGTTGATTGGATGGACAGTAAACTGTGAACACCTATAGTTTACCATGTCTGCAGCTGGGATGTTGTAAATTCATATTATGCCAACTGTGCCTTTAACCCTGTATTATTTAATAATGGAGATGAGTTGGGGGTAACTTGAATTCAGAGGGAAATTAAATATCTTAAGTAAGTTTAAGGTGTGAAATGCATTTGAGGAAGGTGTTGATGGTTATCAGTCATGTTGTGTTGAGTTCCCACTCTCAAAGGATTTTAAACCTGTGCCATTACATGACACTTTTAACCCCTTTAAAACTATTTTCTTATGAATTTGCAGCTCAGAACCTCTCCATCTTGGCAAATTAATGGACATGGTTGTGCCCATAGCAACAACCCAATAACACTACGGCCAAATTGGTTCAGACGTGAAAAAAGATGAACACAATTAATTTTTAGGTGCTGAAAATGGAAATGACGTTTACATTTTGATATTGGCTTAAATTTTCATAATACATGGATACGTGGGTATTTATCAGCCTTTGATACAACTATTGCATCATCGTGATGCATCATCTCTGAATGACCAATGAAAGCTAAATGATACAATCCTAATTAAACTTGCATCACACAAATCTATATGTCTTACATTCACCCAGCCAGCATTCTGACCGTTCGACTTACATCGTCATTCAGCTATTCAGCGATGCCTCAGATTTGCATTAATAAAGCAGATAATTCTGCTATGTCTGTGGTGAAGTGACTTTTAAGTCACAAAAGTGAGGTGCTTAAACTATGACCAACATTAATGATGCCTCTGTGGTGATTTAAAGGTGGTTGCATTCATGTTTGGGCTCCAGGGTGGATGCACAATGTATCGCTGATACCTAAGTGAATGGGACTGTCAAGCAAGTGAAGAACACTACAAGAAAAAAGACTGGCCACTCAGATATTCACTGCAGCTGGGAAAAATGTTCTTCCTCCAGCATTTGTTGAACCAAA
>JAUZSV010419132.1:0-10869 GCA_034780495.1 Parotocinclus cesarpintoi
TAAGCGAATAACATTACACGTATATAATAGGATTTGTTTCTGTACTTTAGGATTTGGTCCGAATAAGCGGCTGGTCCAATTAACCACTGGTCCTATTAACCGGATTTGACTGTAGTAATAAAGTGTTTATTTTCTAGAGTACTGCTTTTTCCTGATTTAAAATTTTATTAGTATGGTTCCAGATTTTGCGGTGTGGTTCTAGGTTCACCCATGCGGTTCTAGATCTGTTGGGGTGGTTCTGGTTCTATGGGTTTTATTTCTGGACTGATCCGTTTGTTCTTTAATGGTTCTGTTTTTGGTTCTGATTCTGCAGTGTTGCCATGGCACCTGTCCTGCCTGTAGCTGTACGGACTGTGACCCGTCTCCATGACAGCCCTAATGCAGGGTGAGCCAGCGCAGCAGAGGATGCTGGGAAAGCGGTTCTTCTCCGGGTCGGAGGATACGGAACTGCAGGAAGAGGCGGAGCTGGAACCGAGACAGAATGGACCGATGGGCGGAGAAGATGAGAAATCAAACCGAGGCCCCGCCCACTCACGGGAGGGGAAGGTAGAGGGGCAAAAGCCGGCAGCCATCGTGATTGGACGGCAGAGAGGGGAGCGGCAGCAGCGACCGTCCAATCCGGGCTACAGGATGATTTCGTCCAATCAGGCGGTGCTACATCATCAGCCGGCCAGTCACGAGCTGTATTACCAACCTTCAGCCAATCAGCAACAGATTTACAAAGTCTTAACCAATCAGCAGGCTCGCAGGCGTCACATGGAGCGGAGCATGACCACCATCAGTGCTCTAGATGATTCAGTCCAGAACAGCCTAGTGTTTAGGATCGGTATCCCTGATATCAAACAAACGGTAACACAACTCTAACACAACATTAATACAATACACACTAACACAACATTAACACAACTCTAACACAACATTAACACAATACACACTAACACAACATTAACACAACTCTAACACAACATTAACACAGCAATAAAATAACACAACAGCACAATAACACAACAGCACAATAACACAACAGCACAATAGCACACACACACACACACACACACACACACACACACACACACACACACACACACACACACACACACACAAGTTTATATCTATATAGAAGTTTACCTCAAGACTGAAATTGCCAGATGGGATTAGTGAGTTACATATGTTACAAACCCTACACCTTGCTTTTTCAGCTTAATCAATTAACTTAACACTGATTTCTTTAAACTGTGGGAGGAAAGCAGACACAGGGAGTACTTGCAAACTCGACACAGAGAGAACCACTGGCTGCTTCACCCTTGGGATTGAACACAGGATCTTCTTTCTTTGAATGCGGCTGTTACTCACCTTGCCCTAAATGTTGCCATTTGACCCTTGTTGTGCACCAAAGTCCAATGTAAAAAATGTCAGTGTACACCCTGTAAAATGCAACAATGTATCATTTGACTTGGTCTGGACCAATTGAACCAAACTGCAAGTATAAATGTACCTCTGAATCAGACTGTTTATATAAAACAAATTCTGTAGTTAAGAAAGGGTCCATGTCATCTGACTTTTGTCACACCACCTTACCGAATATATGGGATTAGGATAGTATTTCCATTAACTCATAGTGGTTAGGTCATTGTTATTTAGTGTATGGACTGGGTTGTTCTAAATGACTCAGGCGATTGAGGGAGTTGCTATGCTGAATGCATAAGACTTTCTATTCTGTTTCTTGGCAGATTTGCCCTCAGGTGCACTATTCCATTCCGCTATTTATGCTATTTGCAAGTAGATCTGAGAAAAGTCTTGTCAGCAGAGAATTTAAAAACATTTTAAAAGCAATTAACCATTAACAACAGCATTCAGTGTCTGCAATAACATTTCGGTTATAAAATCTGGCCTTACAATGTGAATAGTACAAATCAATTGTTGCAAACAAAACCAGTACTTGTCCTGTAATATCCATAATCTACAATATATAAAATGTGTCTGTTTCAATGTTTTTGAACTGTCAGTATAAACCATATCTACATAATTATAGGTTATCCATTAGTATGATAACTGGTCTCTGGGGTGGTTTTATAATGTTATCATTTCAGCCTAACACTATCATTAACTAAATTGTGCTATTCCAGGTATTTTTCGGTTATTTCGTTTTTTATATTATCTATTTTTATTTGATAATAAGGCTTGATCTATTGGTTTTACACCACATATGGTTGCTGGTATTGGGATTCTTATTTACATAAAATCTGCTCATCTCTGGAATATTCAGGAAATTGATACGATGGCACTTTTTAGATCCAGAATTGCTGACTGAAACCCCAAAGTAATTTTCATTCACTGAACTACGTCAACTTTCTCACTGACTTCTCATAACTGCTTAATCTGGGCTTGGGCGCAAGGCGGAAAGCACACCTGGACAGGGTTCAATCACACACTCATTCAATCACACTGGGACACTATAAAGCTGCCAGTTGACCTAACATGTGTCTTTTCAAATATGAAATGGGGGTTCATATTTGTGTCATTTTTTTTGCTCTTCATGGAAGGATGAGATAATGACTCCCTGACTTCTTGGGATTACTCCACACACCCTACTTGTGAAGACGGAAGCAAACATCACTCCCTCTTTAATTCTCTGAGTGTAATTACTGTATGGCTCTCTCCAATCTGTCTGTTCGAAGTGCAATAACAATAATAAGTCCTATCATCCAAACCTTGCTGTCTCAGGTGTTTCTTTTTCATCTTGCGTCTTCTGAGCTCTTCTGTATATCAATCCGGAGGCTCTTCTTAGTTGCTTCAGTGTGACGACCTGAATATTCTGAAGTTAGTGTAGATTGTCTTACATAAGTCTCTCTGAAATGTATCAACATGTTGAAATGTTTGTGTGTAGAAACCTCAAATATAGCCCTGAGACAAAGCAGTTTCATATGTCACCTTGTGTTTATTATGTTGCTTTGCAATGTGTGCCTTGTGATACTGCTTGGTAAATGACATGTAACAGATTCAACCACTGAACTTTTAAAGTTTGCTGTTTGCCAATGAGATTGGATTCGGTTACAGTGGTGCACAAACAAAAATAAAAAACAATGAGCTTTTACCACACTTTTGAAATGCAGGAGTATTTCATAATCAAGCCTACGGAAATAGTTAATCTGCTGTTTGTTTGGCATGGTTTCATGACTACAGAAGTCTCCTGAAGATGAATCAGTTTTTTTTTATACATATGGCTGAATGTTGGCTCAGTTACCAGCAGCAAAATTAGTCCATGATTGTTTTGTAAATGGCCCTGGGATTTGTCCCTGTTTATGTTCATATGTATGTTTGAGGAGAGAAAGAGCTTTCCATTAACTTAATCTTTAAACATGTTGTAAATCTACACTACTGTGCAAATCATTGTTGTTTTAGCAAAGATAAAATTTAAAACAAACAAATTTCAAACTTGGGTTCATCACTCCATAATACTATTTTCCACTGATCTTCATTCCAGTCTTTTTGAGCTTTAGCATATCGTAGCCTTTTCAGGCTGTTCCCCTTTCGAAAAAGTGGCTTCTTGGTCAAGCTTTTTTAGAATGTAGAAGAGTAAACATGGCATGAAGCTGCCAAATGCTGTTTGTGCTCAAGTGTAAGGAGAGGTCTACAGACACTGTTATTTTTTTCAATCTAATCTAGTAGTGGCCTAAGACTTTTGCACATGTGTGCATATTAGCACACACCTGACAATTCACAGGCTATTTTTAGATCTTGTGTAATAATATACTGTATGTAATGCTATTATTTGTGGCAGTCATGCTGTCCACTGCTATTGCATCAGCAGGACTCACCCATTGTTTCTGTAACTCTATAAAGCCTTCCTAAACTCTCACAATCCTCTTTGCCTTTTTTGGTTATGTTGACCCCATGTAAAGTTTTGTTCCAAGGGGAAACAATTGGTGGTGTGCAACCGTCATGAAGAAACTGTGAAACCCCACCCAGACAGGAAAGCATGGCTAAGAATAGCCCACAATTTCCAGCAGCCCTCATATGTAGGAGTTCCTGTAGGCTGTATCTGATGAAGAAATGCTTTAGACTCCCTGGGCTGGACTGGGTCACAAGAGTAGGTCATGCAGCACAACAATAACTCCAGTAAAAGTCTTTCAGTCACAGTTCAAAAGTAGGCATATGCATGTGAAAGTGAGCTATTAGTCATCTAAACCGTATCTGTATACAATTTAATGCATTTCGCTGTACATAGAAAACCTGCTCTTGTTCATTTATAATAGAAGCCTAAAGACGGCATTGACTGTATAATTTAAATAATGTCTGAATTTGAATTCTGGTCAGGTAAAATGTCTTAAAAGTGTTACGAGATGTGGTGGTGTTTTTAATTGGACCCAAGTATGGGGTACAAGCATATCCCAAGTATAAGCATATCCCACGTCGTATAATAAGAATGGGAAAATAATATAAAACAACTGAAAAGGGATGAAGAGCGGAGCGTCAGAATCCTAACATAATGAAACCGAAAGGATAAAGGGGCACGCCGAGGTTGCGTCCCAAGTGGAAGCAACGCGCGAACTTGTCGCGGTTGGACGCAAGGGCGCCGGTGGTCAGACGCGCGAACTGAATGGTGATGGAACCCCATTGGAATAATGATGGCCTGGCCCCCAACAGCACCAAAAACCACGCCTTTATAGTACGCGAAGCAGCTTTTTTATGTTCGGGATCTGGACATAATTAAGACAGTGGATATAAAGCCGTCCCATCGATGGCTCTGTAATGGCGACCGGCGAGGACGGCCGAACTCACCGGGGGAAGGTAGGAAACCTAAGACAACTCTTCCCTGTTTGATAGGTAGTGCACTATCAATGGTGATAATGCTATTGTTCCAATCTGCACATTCACTACATAGTTGATTCAGACCTCTTCTACTTCGTCTTCTGGGTATGCTGAGGTGTCAGAACACATTTTATTTTAATACTCAATGGTAATTATTTATTGAAATATATTCTGAGGGCGGTATTACACATGATTAATTTGGTAAAGTGACCGATCAGAAAATGTCGTTACAATACCTTTATATGTGAAGAAAAATGCACACTACTTCAAAAGCAAGCAGCTCAGCTATCTCTCAAATGGATGAGAAAACTGTTCAATAAAGGCTGTTCTGATTGGTCACCTCAGAATAATACTATAATATCATAATACTGCCATCAGAACATTTCAATAAATAAATAACCAGCAAATGATGCCAGAGTTTATAGATATGTAATTGTTGTGACTGATTTTGCTCAAAACATTCTGGGAAACTTGTTAAGATGCTTTCGAGAGGCTTTATGGTCTTCCTCTACCACTAAGTTTTCACCACAACTGGTAAATCTTTAAGCAGGACGGTTCATCTAAGGTAAAAGAAATAAAGTAAGCAAGCAACAAAGTTGTACCTAAGTGTATATTTTCCAGCAATTCACTAGAAAGTTTGATAAGCAAAGCAAACATTTGTGGTGAATTTTAAGACAAACAAGTGCTAGAATTATTTCCATGGCTGTGCACATTAAAGCCCTGAAGGATATGAACCATAATAATAGGAGTTGTGGATGAGTCTCACACACACAGAAGTGTAGGAGTCAAACAGAAGAAGACAGTTAACGCAATACCAGCATCTGAAGGCAATAACAAGCAGTACACACTTATGAAATCTGAGGCAGTGAAGGGTTTATCCCCAAAGGCCCGCATAATAGGTTTTTTCTGCACCCCCTCAATGACTATGCGGACACCTCTCTCGTCATGTTGCAGTGCACTTTCCTTCTCGGTGGATCAGTTTTAGATCTAGGGGGAGTGAAACTGAGGGCACAAGGAAAGTAAAACTACTTCATCTGTTACAGCATTTATTGGTCGCCAAGACATAAACATTTGCTAACTTTATTTTCTAGCTTCTGAACCCATCCCCAATGGATCCATTTAAGAATTTAGCAAATGCTTCCCCCGCTACCCTGAAGGGGATGGTTGGAAATGTGAAATAAACTATCGAATCCCCTTGAGTCGCCTGTTTGCAATAGTCTGTCACTTTCTTATTATTAACTCATGTTGAATCCAATTTGGATTTGTTGAACCAAATGTTTTTATCCCACAGAGATGAATTATGAGCCGCCAACTAAATTACTCTTTTATCACTCAATCCAATCTGAATCCAGTGAAGTGTGGATGAAGAAGAGCCGTCCTTCTGTGGAGAAATGAAAGATCTTTGCTTTAAGCCGCAGTCTAAGAAGGGATGGGTTCAATATTGTCCATCAACATCAAAGTGCCAAAGTCCATCATCATTAAGACAGGAGAGAAAGCTTCTGTGTCTTGTTATTGATGTTCTGTGTAAGAGTATATAAGAAAGGAGAGAGCACAAATCAAGAGCTGAACTAAATTGCTATACTGTTATCAACTTCAGATGCGCCGACGAAATATTTCTCCAGAAAAAGTTCACAAACAAATTGTAAAACTAATTTTTGACTCAACTGGACATTTTGGTCTAAAGAGCATTCATCTGTTTGGGTGTCATTAATTAAGAGGCATTGGCAGAATTTGATAGGAGCAGTTCTTTTGGCTACGAGTTCCTGTAATGTCTCCTGTATTATACGGCTATGAAGAATGTAGTGCATTGAGGGGCTTTTGACTGAGGTTTAGGGTTAAAATATGTTTTAGTTTTTTTTGTGGTGAATATGCAAGCTTTTGTGAGTAAAGATAAATTTAGGTATTTGTGGTATAATATGCTTTTTGTGCAGCAGCACAACAATGAAGATTTGATTCAGACAGCTGAAGTTTAATGTTGAATGAAACGTGGCTTGCTTCCTTTAAGAAGCTTCTTGAAGATGGGAGACTCTTGCTTGAGTCATACTATATTTTCGGCCAAAAGCAGATGAAATGTGACTGATGTTCAGAACAGATTCAGAAGAAATAAATCCCCCAACCAGCTATATAAGATTGATCCACTCTATCTTACAGAGTATACCCACATTCAATTCTGGATCAATAAATCATCCATATATCAGTCAGTCTGACTACGTATTTATGATAACTACTTATCTCTGACTATTCATCTATATAGACAATGTGCTTCATATGATATTACGCTTTAAGACTGCACAAAGCTATATAAGAAAAAAAAGGCTGGACTGCTGCTGTGCTACAGCCTGGTATCTTCTGCTGGGTTGAGTGACACTAATTGTGCTACATTCGGCTTTCCATGCTAACAGCAGGAGGTTTGAAGAAGAGAATGGTGAGTGCACAAGGACTAAAGGCCAGAATAATTCTGCTTGTGTCATGGACTTGTTTTGCCATTTAATATGCCATAATAGAGAAAAAACAGCCCCGTTTTTCTGACCCACGCACATTTCCACTGACCACCAACTCTCTATCTAGGTTGTGGCAAGTAGGCTTCTGCTAAGATAAATGAGCTTCTTCAGATTTAAAGCATCAGCATTCTATGTACCTGTAAGTGGCATGTGCATGCACTCCTGTTTCGCTTCAGATTAGCTGAAAAGCAAGTGCTTATATACCACAGTGAACTATCCGCCACTCTGGGTGCTTCACCCGTAAAACAGGCTGAATAAATACATATTATTATTATTATTAATATTAGTAGTAGTAGTAGTAGTAGTAGTAGTAGTAGTATTATTAATCATCATCATCATCATAATAAACAAATGCATTTTAAAAAATATTGTCGTATGGGAAACTGCCAGAATCTTAAAAAAAATGCCAAACTATCTCTCTAAACTATTTCAAATGTAAAACTATGCACAAATAAGAGTTGTGAATCAAAACAGCTATGCTTCTAAGTACTGCTTTATAGAAAACATTTGTTCCAACATCCACCTACTTCTTTTAAGTCCCTGAAATATATAAAAATATCTCCACCTATATTGCTCTTCTCACCAGATACCAATTTGTCATTCATGCCCTCCTATGTGAATTGCTAAATTGAGACATATCCTAGTTTTTATCATCACTCCTCCTCCTCCTCGTCCCCTTCCTCCTCGTGTCCCGTATTCTCACCCTGGGCAATGGCAGAGCTCTGATGGCCTACTGACACATTAACTGGAGTGATGGCAGTGCCAGGGTGTGGCTGCAGGGAGCAACCGAGGGGAAAAAAACACATTAGCAGCTGCTATCTCACATGGTTATAAATGTGACAGCACCGCTTGACCTTGTCACCTCTTCGTTTAGTGGCACGGCAGTCAGAGTGGGACTCAAAATGTATTAATATAGCCCTTTTAATAACAGAGCAGGTTTAGACCTCAAGCTGGTAAGTCAAAACTGGTACAAAAGGACGAGATGTAAAACTCTGGGTGAAAGGGAACAGTATTAAGTTTGAAGTGAAAAATTAAGAAGGTAATTGCAAAGTAATTTTGTTCGAAAGCTGTACAGTTATTTTTACTTTTATATCTGAGGAGAAAACGGAACAGAATAATGTGCTTATTCTATAATACACACACAAAATGAGTCGAATGCCATGAGCCGACATAAGCACCAAATCAGGTCACAGGGCTCCTTCCCATCCCACGTAACCCCCAGCGACAACAATCACACTCATTCTGGTGAGAAAAAGAGTTTGAAACGTGCGAGAGGCAGACGGATGACATTTGTTCATTATCATTGTGAATTGATTTTCACCTGCTCACCGCCTGGTCTGCTATTCTCAGCTCGATGAATATCAAACAGGCTTTTTTTGTCCTTGGGGCCAAATTTGGGAAATAACATCCCAGCTCTTCTCCCTGGAGTGGAAAACGGTGGCACTTCAAGTAGCTATCAGTCAGTCTGCAGTGCCCGGCTTTATGAGCCTCGCCATAATGAGCTGGAGTCAAGCTTTTAAAAAAAGGAAGAAAAAAAATCTGATGCCAGAACAGAGGGCCTTTTAAATTGGCCACATTAGAGCATGAACTTTAATCTTGATCAAGCTAACAAGTTTGCATCAGCATGGTCGTGCAGCCTCTTTAGCGGCTGAGAGTTTGCCAGCATTTTTTGATGCCAGAGCCCCTATTAAACACAGGCCTTTCTGAACTCTGCCAGTGCATTACGTTTCATTTCTTTCGATTTAGGATTTGGATTCCAATAAAAACCAGGCAAGACAGAATCCAACATCTGAGCGCTGTTAAACTTTTAAAATAAACATATGTCAGAAATGGTTTTACTTCTGAACAGAAAAGGCTTAGTGCTGTAACAGTGCTGTAATCTGTTTGCTTCGGGTTGTGTGTCACGTGTAGGCATGCACAGCTTCTTTTAAGGACCTGCCCTACGATGGTCTGGCCTCCACCATTAGGGCATGCTTCCAACTGCACCCTGTTGTCTCTGAGATAAGCACCAGACCCTCCTGTGACCACGACTAGGAAGACGTTTCAGTTTCATACTGGATTTGCCAGTAATTAACTGTAAACATTCTCCCACATTGTTTAGGTGTTTCACAGTAAAGTATTAGCACACCAAAAATAATATTGATCCTATGGGAGAAATGGAGCAAAGAAAATATCTTAGACAGGTCCAATCTTTTTATTTCTGGTGTCCAGAACTGTTTCTCTCCCCAGCGTCGATACTCATGTTTGGACCACCGAGGTTTTGATGCGCCCGTAGAGAAACTGGTTTTAAAAAACTCCATGGTAATGTCATCAATTTGTTCGGTTCATCTTAAAAATGGGTCCATCTGTCTGAAACGTACGTTCTTTTTTTTACCAGAAAGTTGTGTAGGGCAGCACGGTGGCTCGGTGGGTAGCACCACTGCCTCACGGCAAGAAGGTCCCGGGTTCAATCCCAGGGTGGAGTGACCTGGGTCCTTTCTGTGTAACGTCTGCATGTCCTCCCTGTGTCTGCATGGGTTTACTCCGGGCACTCCGGTTTCCTCCCACAGTCCAAAGACATGCGTTTTAGGTTAATTGTTGTCTCTAAAGTGGTCCTTAGTGTGTTACTCTGTGTGTGACCTACAATGGATTTGCACTCCATCTAGGGTTGTTTCTGTCCTTGTGCCCATAGTTGTCTGGTGGGCACCGGCTGGCCCACGACCTCAGGTGGATAATGATAATGAATGGATAGATGGAGTTGCCGCTGCGTTTGCAGATCTTTTTTTACACTGATTTTGCAACTGTAAAATACACAAGATGACAAAAACATAAAGGTTTAGGCACAGTTAGTCTTATCTTTGATTCGTACCTCTGGTTGTTTTGTTGATTTACTAAAAAACTCTAAAAGTCACAAAAATACTATAACGCAGCGAAAACTGTTACTCAAGTAAAATTACAAGTATTCGCCCCTCCACAATGGGATTGAACCCGGGACCTTCTTGCTGTGAGTCACCGTGCTGCCCGCAGCAACAATTCGGATGACATATTCACAAAAGTGACTTTCAATTATGTGTAGCAGTAAATAAACTCCCGATATTTATCCTTCTGTTATTCTGAGAGATCGAGCTCTGTATGCATTTGACACAACTCTTTATCCAGGCAGTCTTTCAGAGGAGATAACTTATTAAAATTACTTTTTACTCATTTTGTTTAATGTATGCACTTTAACAATTAATAACCCAACGCGGGAGATTTTCACTAAAGGCCATTAATTTGTATAAAGCTGCTGCCGCTGACAGGGGAGATTTTTTAAACTGATCAGAAGAAAGTGAAATTATTCTCTTGCCTCAGGTTAAATATCACTTTTCTTCTGGAATCCTTCACTGGATTCCTGTTCTTGTTTTTTTTACCTTGCTTTTGATGACACTGTTCAGACTCATCTTGCTGTTTTTGAAGGCGTACAGGCGCAGGTTTTCCCCCTCGTACCGTCCAAGGCCTGAGATGAGGTGTGTGTGTGTGTGTGTGTGTGTGTGTGTGTGTGTGTGTGTGTGTGTGTGTGTGTGTGTGTGTGTGTGTG
>JAUZSV010419153.1:0-10868 GCA_034780495.1 Parotocinclus cesarpintoi
TTACCTTGATAAGCTGCAGGTCGGTGAGGGCTCGAACTGTGTAGTCTGGACAGTAGCTGGACGGGCTTTTGGCTGCTCCTTGCTCAAAAGTGTCTCTCGGGGAGCGATGCTGTGTGGAAACTGGAGACTGGTGCACTGCAAACACACACACACACACACACACACACACACACACACACACACACACACACACACACACCACCATTTAGTGCTCTACTGTGGCGCGTGGTCTGAGACGGCGCTACACCAGCTGTCGCGAGAGCGTGACGTAGGCTGTACTATAAAAGACCTCGGTGTCCGTCATGATGTTCTCTTGAAGTCGTTACCTTCGCTTTGCGAGGTGAGAGGATTTTTCAGTGCTTAGCGCAACCGCTATCCAAATTCATCCAGTTTGTTTTAAAGGCATCCATTAATCATTTGTGCTTCTCTTTCCTTACAGAAACGTCTCCATCATGAGAGCGAAGGTAGGACGGTAATTTCTTGAGTATTAAAGATTATTAGGTTAACTAACGTTTCCCGGAACAATGTGGCTAGCTGCACTCTCACCACTATACTGGACCGAGACAAATACAAGAACAGTGTAACACTTAATCATATCCAACACTCGCTAACGGTTATTAAGTAGCTTTAGTAAGCTATATTTAATTTGCATTCTACAGTTTGGTTGGAAGTTGAGATTTTAGAAGCGTTAAACGAGAAAATGGCGTCGGTTCAACTACAGACGAGGCTCTGAATTTACGTTCACTTTCCACCATTTTGGCTACATGTCTGTATTTGAACTGCTTTGGCATTACGCTTCTTTATATATCTTCCTCATGATAAACGTGGTCTGAATCGCTCGCTTATTTGCCCAGCTTCGTCGGCTAGTAGCTTTAGCATTAGCGGAGCCTCGGCGTGGTGGCTGTTTGTTTAGCTGCGTCCGTACTATCCTGCGCATACTTTCATACTGCATAGTACGTAAGAACGGGAGTGACTCTCGCGTACTTTCGACGTTTGTTTACTATTTAGAACATGAGTGTGCATGTATGAAGTACGCGTTTGTTCAGTAAAGCGTGGTACTGGGTGGCCCTGGCCTACTCGATATAATGTGCAGTTATGCTTCTTACAAAGCTTTGGGAATATCTAACTTTCTAACGGTGTATAGTGCTTATCAGATGCCTTCTGTAGGCTTTATAAACACTTACTAAACGTAAAAAAAGAATTAAAATCTAAATTGATCATAGTTCAGCAGATCCCAGATTCATATTTATGAATCAACTTTTTTGATCATCATTCAGGATGCCTCTAATTGTACTCAACTACTCACTTACAATTTTCTGCATCTTTAAGGTGTGGCTCAGGTGCAGTATTTCTGTTTATGCAGAAATCTAGTTATTTCATGCAGTATATTAAAGGATATTGCTGGCCCATCTAGTTTGATGCATTGCGGTCATTGCCTTTACATAAATCCTATTAACTTACATGTGTTTTGGTCAATTCCACATAACTGAGTTGGTAGCTGACTGCCAGTGAGTCTTTACCCATCAATACAAAGTTCCTCCTATATATATATAAACCCCTTGTTTGTAACCATTTGGGACTTGAATGGTATTTGAATGTAGGTTTGAGGGAGGATGGCCATGACTAGCATGGAAGCGTTGTAAACTTTAACTAGTTTGTCTTTAAACGCATCTTTGAACTAGTTAAATTGTGTGCACTGTTGAGGATTTATTAATACAGATATATGCTCCAAAAATTCATTCATAGATGTTCTGTTTGGCAGCTTTAACTAACCAATTTGGACTTTTCTTGCCAAAGCTACCATGATATTCAGCCTGGATTGTTATAGAAACTCTAGCAGCATTAACATAATTGGTGTGTAGTCTGTTCGTTAGCTGAGAATCATGTTGGTTAAGTACAGAATTATGGTGACCACTTGGAAAAGCTGTTGCATTAAGCTCTGCTCAACTTGTCAGACAGAATTTGATTAGTGTTCTAAATTCTGTGCCTTTTTCTTTTCAGTGGAGGAAGAAGCGCATGCGCAGGTATGCATCAGTTATCCCCCTTAGCCGGGTTTATGAAACGTTGTTCTAGGCATGGAAAAACCAATCCATTTTCTTCACAGGCTGAAGCGTAAAAGGAGAAAGATGAGGCAGAGGTCTAAGTAAACTGCACCCTGTCTGCTGCAGCTGATCTTGTTCGTTTTGATTCCCACCCGGAAAGCCCAGCTGAAGAGGTGCTGTCCATCCTGGCTGCTGCCACACCTCTACAGAGGAGGCTTCCTTCACCTGGCTGGTCAGATGACTCGATCCTGGCCTTGTGAACTTTATGGACATTCCCGGCTTGTCAGCGCTGCGTCTTTGATACCTGTTCAATAAACTGTTTAAAACGTTCCTTTTGCCTGGTTCTATTGATGCTTGTTTGGTAGGTTCAAATGCGTGGTAATAAATAGTGGCTCCTGATTCTGAATGTCTGTATGGCAGAGGTGGTGAGCAGGTTCTTGCAGCTTTTAGAAGGCAAACTTGTCAAGAGTTCTGTAATTTCAAAGTAAGAATGAGGCTTGTGGGCTTGCTCAGTGGCCAGCCAGTGCTGGGACCAGGACCTTTCGGTTGGTTGTCAAGTGTACTAGCTTAAAATATTAGCTTTCAGAATGAAACCAGTTTCTTTATAGTCTGGACTGAAGAAGCTCCTGTTCTGCTGTGAAGCTGTACAACTTGGTTTGTGTTTTATTAGGCCGACCAATGCTAACGGCCAGGTTTTTTAATTGCTTGTTTTGTGGATTCGCCGACGATCACATTTGAAGAATAAAAATCGGCAATATTTCTCGTATCTGCCGTAGCAATAATGGTTGAAATATTTTTTAAAAATGCTTTTTTTTGCGCCCTCTGGTGGAGCCAAGTTTTCATCTGTTCCTTAATATTTTTCCAGATTCACTTTAACCTAATTGTAGGTTAAATTAATTTTTTTAATTTCTTCCTCTTCCTTGTATTCATTGGTGTGGTAGTGGGGGTGGGGGGAGTGGACCTGACTGCTGGTCTAAAGTTATTTTAGTTTCGATGAGCCGTTAGCTAGTGACAATCTGCTGTTGCTCAGCGTTTGTTAAAGCTAGGGGGAGTCCGTAAATGGGCAAATAAGTACAGTTTTAATGTGCTATGGTCAGTAATGTTTGTAAAGGAGTAAATAAGGGACTCGCAAAGAAATGCAGTTGAAATAAACTGAAGGCACATCGTATTTTTTGTTTTATAAATTACATATTTTATTACCTACGTCTCATACTTTACAGTCAGTGATGATTTAACGTAGCACGTTCAAATTCCATCGTCCTTACGACTGTAAGTCTGCAAAACCGCATCAGCACATAAAATACAGAATCGTTGAACGCACCCTCAGGTACAGCTGTGGCAAATAAAGGAGCCAAACGAACAGGCAAACGTTTATGGAGGCCAGGTCTCAAGGTCTTTCTCCACTCTCAAAACGAGATGAAATGTAGCCCAAAGTGCAAACACTTCTCACACTTCTCTTTAAAAAAAAAAAAAAAGAAAGAAACGTACACAATATACACTGCTCACAAAATTAGGGGGATACTTCAAAAGGAAGTATCCCAAATACATTTTTGTGAGCAGTGTATTTGGATGTAGACACCCTTAATGTACAGGCTTGGACATAAATGCTTATTTAAGGTATTTTTACTAATAATGCCAAACGTGCACTTACATTAAGAAGTACATCAGAAAAAATACTCAGTGAAGTGTGGGCTTTTAGTAAATGTGAGGCTCAAAACAGCTGCTGCTCTTAGTTCTTAATGCTTATTTTTAATCTATCAGACTTTACACGGGTAAGATCAACAGCTGCTATTTGATTTGGAGAGAGACTTTCAGTTACTGGTCTGACAACAATTTAAGGTAAACATGCAAATTACATGTAGTGCATATACTGAAGCTCAAACACTCCAGCTCTAATTAGGCTCCCCACTTCTGAAACCAATGTGGCATGGAAGAAAAACCAGGAAAATCGAAGCTGACTGAAACTCCTTGTTAAAATGACACAACAGAGAGGGAGCTCTTAAAAGAACTGTAAGTAGTATCTAATCTAAGGTGAGGCGTGGGATTTAGCTACTTTAGCTAACCACACCCTTTATCCAGACGGCCAAAATCACAATGTGTTTTGTTTTGGACAATGGCCCACTTTACAAGTAAAACCTTGTGTGTTCAAAAGATAAACCAGCAGTAACCAACATGGTCTTGCTTTTCAGCCAGCACACCAGCATCCCAAACACATATGGTGTGTTGTTAGCAGGGAAATATAGAACTTTGCATATTTAACTCATCAGCTCATTATGGACCAGAAATTGTCTGTGACGAATGTGGCTGCTATCACACAGATTTTTAACCATATTTCCCGTGTCCTGACATTAAAGACCTAAAATGTACACTGCTCAAAACATGAAATATCCCCTCATTTTTGTGAAGAGTGTGTTTGAGTAGTTCATATGAAACTACTCCCAGGGGTAGTTTCCTGCACTTATTTAAAACACATTCAGAGCCTTCAGGCTATGGCTACAAAAGACGGTGTATTTACCAGGACTGTTTAACCTCTAATAGCACTGACTGTTAGGCTTATCACATGGTCTTTTGTGTAAACATCCCCTGCTGATGCTATTGAAATAGATGTTGTTTCAAAGCAGGCGTTGAAATTGTCTTTCATTTTATTAAGCCGTAATTCTGCGTCTGCACCATAATCCCAGAGTTATGTCTCACTGCTCTTCCATAAAGCAGCCTGATACAACTTGGTGAGTAAAGGTAGGTTTGAGCATCTGGTCTAAATTCACCTTTCAATCCAAATGTGAGGTCTAAATTTGAAGGAATTGCACCCAAGAAGCTTAACAAGCTTAGAGCTCACACCAATGCTTATGTAAAACCATTTAAATTCTACATGCAAATAGTTTTGTTGATTTAGACCCAGCCTTGTTGTTTCTTTCTCAGTCCTGAACGCAGTAAGATTACTAGATGTGGTCTTAACGATGACAAGCTTTTTGGAAAAGCCGCTCAAAAGAAGCATGTTGGCATCTGGTAAATAAATGTAAGTGTACGTCAGCATCCAGCTGTACCACTATGAAATACCGTTGTATTATATACTACTTACAAAAATGTAAACATTCATGAAATTTCCTCATTTTTGTGGGCAGTTTTAGGTGTTATGGTTATCCAAGGATTTTGTAAAGATGGCTTCATTAGTTCTATTTAATGCAAGCATATTTTGGCACAAAGCCTTGTTGCACTGCCGTCCTTGAGACTTGGCCATAGATGGTTCTTCTAACAAGACACTAACCTCACAAGTTTAAATCTATTCAGAGACAGGTCAGGGTTTCACATCACAGATGAAAGCTCTGTGCTATTAATCTTTTCAAGATAGAAAAATAATAAAATATTAATAAAAGGTTTAATGTGGTATGCTCACACTGGGACCCTGTGTAATATGTATTACGGTGATCCTTAAGACATAATTAACACTGGCAGTCTTCCCTTATCACTGATTTCAACATTCAGAAATCTATAGGGAAGCATCTCCAGTGGTTCCAGTGGACTGGGTTCAATCCTAGATGGAGGTTGCCATGTAAATGTCAGCTTATGTGCTTACTGAACAAACTGCATTGGTGTGCAGAGTGTACCTCTGCTTTGCCCAGCAAGGCTTGGACATTCATGTGACCCTGACCTATAGTATGTTGGCAATTATTTAGTCCGATACACACAGTCACTTTAGGATCTTGAGTCCTCAGTGGAAAAGTCCTTGGAGGCCCATGTCTCCTGACAACCGAAGGGTGGAGAGAGTTAATGCCCTCTGGTGGGACCTGGGCATGGTGGGACTGTATTTTCTTGATGAAAGCCAGTAGAGTGATGCTGACATGGTGGAACATTTTGGTGTGTGGGCCTGGAACTGGTATTGGAACATAAGCTTAGAGAGAAAATAGAAAATGTAGTTAGTTATCGATTAAGTGCACAGAGTCCGTTAACAATTACTGATAAAATGTTCAGCATGAAATTCTGGCATTAACTATAGCAGCATAGCTAGAAGAAGGAGAAACCAGAAGGTAACACAGCCGAGAGGGATCTAACTAGTGCATTAATTAGTGAATAGGAGCTAGCTGCTTGTGCTTGGCACATTAAACATAGGGCAGGGCTAAAACAAAAAACAAGAAAGGCTAAAACAGATAAGGCTATCAGGTGGTCAAAGAAAACCCTACAATGTTTACAGTTTTTAGAATAGAATTAAGCTTATTTTAAAACTACAGATTTTCCACAAGTTCAGTATCCCATTAAAATAATTTTATTTATTCACAGTACTATCTCAGTATGTTCACCAAGTTTTAATACACAGATGTTTTGTTTTACTATTATATATCTCAGGTAGCAGACGCCCCCTATCCAGAGCGACCTACAATTGATACAATATTAAAATCCAAGCAATCGTGGTGTAAGGGCCTTGCTCAGGGGCCCAACAGTTTCAGCTTAACAGAGGTGAGATTTGAACCCTGAACCTTGTGGTCCATAGTTTAATACTTTAGCCCCTAGTCTAACCCATGTATATATAGAACGTTGCCTTTCATTATTGCAGTTCAGCAAACCACCAAATAGTTTCATTTAAAGTTATTTCAGTTCAGTATTTATGTAGGGTATTGGCCTTGCTCAAGAGGCAGACTGACAATGTTGGGATTAAAACTTTCTTTCGATTGATAGTCTTTAACTTTATATGACCCTACAATGGATGACTCATAAGGCTTATTGGCTCTCTCGAAGTATAGTTTTTAGGTTTCATAAAACCTTAGGTTTGAAGCTTTTTATGGTTAAAGTTCTTTACTCCTTCCTTAACACTTTCAATAAATGCACCATCATCCTAAGTTTATTTGGGGACTCCACAAATCCTGTTGTAGGTCTTATTGGATGTCATAAACGTGTTGTTTGTACCGTTTAAATGGTTAAATTGAAGTATAACAGGGGAGTGATTAAAGAGGCTCCAAAACCTGAAGCGGCTCCGCTCCGCCCCGACACGCCCGCGCTCCTCCAGAGCTTCTCTCCAGAGCAGATCTGGGTTTAAACGGAGCCACGTAGCGCTTCGTTCTGAGTCTGGTCTACACAGGGGCTGTAAATCCACAGCAAACGAATCTGATTTGCAGTGCAGATGTTCTGATGCGTTACGACTATCTGTTTCTAATTTCTAAAGTGAGCGGACTGTAGCTAGAGCGATGCGGGGTGAAGATGCAGAGGAGCCTCCAGCTCCAGATCAAGCTTCAAAACAACTCGTGTCCGTGCTGCTGTCGTTCGGAAAATGTCTCGGAGCTCTGCTGCCTGTTTACCTGGCCGGCTATTTCGGATTCAGCCTCACTTTGGTTCTTGTCGGCCTCGCGGTATACATGGGATGGAAGGAACACCGGGACGGGAAAAGAAGCCGCTTGAATAGCGCCATGTATTTACTGGAGAATGAACGGGAGTACACAACCACACGGATGTTCAGGAACAAACGAGAGCTTCCTGCATGGGTGAGAAATTATAAACGGATTACATGTGATACAGATGCAGGTGAACAGCTGCACACCATACAGCTCCACTCAGAAAGGCAGATGGGCACGCGTTGAATAGCTTTGTTTTCATGGCCGTGTTTATGTTACTTATATAGTGACAGTACTTATTCTATACTTTACCATAAATAAATGCATTGATCTTTAGTACATGTGTACATACAGTGGTCTTTTACTTACCTCAAACTTACCGTAATGTATGGTGAATATCTGTTTAGTAATCTAATGGGAAAGACTAGTTCAGTGATGACTGTATGTTGAAAACCGGGACTGTGGTAGCCTAGCGGTTAAGGTACTGGACTCTGGACCAGAAATCCCACCTCTTACAAGCTGCTACAGTTGGGCCCTTGAGCAAGACCCTTAACCCACAACTGTGGGTTGTAAGACTGTATTAGTTGTAAGTCGCTCTGGATAAGGGCGTCTGCTAAATGCTGAAAATGCAAAACCAACATAAGGATGCTTAATGAAGACTAATGTGTGGCTGTGTGTGTAGTGGCCAATGTGTAGATTGGTTAAAATTGGTTAGAGTTTGGAGGTTTGGTACAATCATTGTATGGATGTATAATTAAGATAAATACACTAATGCATTATGAAGGCCAGTGTATGGTAGAGACCAGTTTATAAAAGTATATTAAAGAAATATCTTTGGTTGTATGGTGAATATCACTATATGAATGTAAAGTGAAGACCAGTGTGTAGAAAAATGGTAAAGATTAGCGTTTGGATTTGTGGAAAAGACCAATGAACCAATGAATGATGCATGGTCAATATGAGTTATATGAGCATATGGCATATGGTGTTTATTCACACCTTTGTGTTCTTTTGCCATTCATCTACACACTGCTACCATATACACTTTTACTTACTACATATTGATCTTTACCATACATGGACCGGTCTTTACAATACATCCAAAAACTGATCTTCACTATACAGGTATGTGTCGCTTAATGTCATGATGTCAAATACTTATTTTTGTTTCATTGTTGCATTGTTTTTTTGCAATTTTTGCTTTCAATTTTTCTTGAATGCCTCTTTGCTTTTGCTCTGTTTTTTTTGCTTCTGAC
Organism: Parotocinclus cesarpintoi; assembly: GCA_034780495.1. Taxonomy (NCBI): domain Eukaryota; kingdom Metazoa; phylum Chordata; class Actinopteri; order Siluriformes; family Loricariidae; genus Parotocinclus; species Parotocinclus cesarpintoi. Next base: position 8,620 of record JAUZSV010419153.1, read on the forward strand.
TTTTCTGAATGCTTTTCATGTGTGTGTGTGTGTGTGTGGGGGGTCTTAGAAGAGGGCGTTCACATTTATTTTCATTATAACTCTTGTGTAAACTTTAGTCCACCTGTTGCTATAATTAAGAAAACCGTCGTTGAAAACGCATGGCTGAAAACATGTGGCTCTGTCCCAGTGGAGATCTCAAATCAGCTATCAATCCAATATCAGTATCCAATGGAGATTCGTGGTGAACGCTTACATCTAAGTCCCTCCCACATGTAAACAGTGTTCCAAAAGTCAGAAACAAAAATACAGAGCAGAACCAAGACCAAGAAGTCCAAAAACCCAAAAACAAATAAACAAAAAAGTCAAAATGCAAACAAAAATAAGTATTAAATTGATTTAGCATATTTCTTCCTATAAAGTGCACAATCTTCTTAAACAATTCAAAGAATCTGGAGGAATTTCAGTGCGTAAAGGGCAAGGCCAACAGCCTAAACTGAAGACCCATGTTCTCCATTCCCTCAGGAGACACTGCATCAAGAACCATCATTCATTATTAGCTGATAAAACCACTTAGGCAAGTGATTACTTTGGCAAACCAGACAAGCCAGGAAATATCTTGGATTCATACTGTCTGGAATGAAATAAAAGTTCAGTTAATGTTAGGAAAACTGCTTCTTTTATTTTAGTTTTCCACATTGTCACAGCTTTTCATAATTTGAGGTCTGTTAAATAAAAGTGATGAACTATATTGAAGCAGCTGATAAGACTCCCAGCTGATAAAACTTCCAGGCTGAAGACAAAACAGTTTTAGATTTGTACTTCAAGTTCAGTCTGCATGACCTTCTCCTGGACAATCGCTGATGTAGTATCTATGCTGAAACATGTCAGTGTTTACCAGCAGACTGGAGGAGGTGCCCACAGTGTACAAAGACAGTCACCTTTTCTTTTGTAGCCGCTTTCAAAATGTTTAAAAAAATATGCTGTAGGCAATCATTTCCTTTCAGCTCCTCCTTGTTTGTAATCCTTCCCTCCTCCTCCAGTCCATATAAAAGCCACTACATTCCACAGCCCTGCCAGACCCTGGCTATATTTGGACATCTAAGGAACAGGTCTCCAGGGCCATGGGCCCATGAACTGCCTTAGTGGACAAATTACATTACCAGAAGGAACATTATTTTTGTGAGCAGGAATGAGTTGTGAAGATGAGATCAGAAGGGGAAACAGTGCCCATTCTTGTCTTTAATCACACCTACTTCCGGTTTCACTTCTGTATTTTTACTGCACATTTATCCTATGACGGTGGCATTCTGACTTAGTACCTTGTTTCATAGAATAACCAGATTTAGTCCCAGTGTGTCTTATTCAACCAACTGCAGCAGATGCCTCTTTTATGAATGAATACTAAAACTTGTGATGTAGATACGTTTTAAGATGTGTCCATACTTGTTAACTGATCAGAACTGGTTACATTACTCATGGTGTATTGCCAGTGACTCTGTTTACTGAATTAAATAATGTGAATAAGCATATAATGTATATTAATATAGTCAGCATTTTATTAAGATACTACAAAATTATGTACTATTATCCTATATTTTATAGTTTTATATTATTTATGTTATTATACTCTTCAAAATAGAATGTAATCTTGAATTACTGTCTGTACATTTTCTTGTATATGTTTTCCTCTTTACTGTGCATAATAATTAGATAACTTAGAATTATTCTCACTTACATGATTTAGGCTGTCCAAGGATGTTGGGTTCCCTGAAGAATCTTCCTGTTATTGCCACCCTAGGCTTGCTCAACTAGGGCTTTGACCCGTCATTATAAAAAGCCCTATATAAATAAAAGTGATTTAACTTGACAGTTCAAAACAAATAGTTCCATATCCAACAATAATCTTTACATGAACTTGATATTTAATTGGTTTAGGTTCTTATAACCATCTTGAAAGAACTGTGCTGACCCTTTAACTGTTTTTTTTCCCATCAAAGCCAACTCACATGGTTACCCTTTGCACAACTTTAGTTAGATGGGTTGTGATTCAGATGAAGACATTTTTATCTAACCATGTGATTTCCTGAAAAAACAAAACAAAATTTACTGAACCATCAATTTTGGTCTTTCTCCAGTACTGAACTTTCACATTTTGTCATCCTCTGACCTTTTTTCATAAGCAGCTCATGTTAATTTTTGGATTAATTGTTTGTACTTTAATGACCTGATCTAAAGTTTGTGCTTGTTTTTTTTTTTTTAATATTTAA
>JAUZSV010419164.1:0-10867 GCA_034780495.1 Parotocinclus cesarpintoi
GCCTTGCTCATGGATCATGGATTTTTTCCCACGATTTTTTTACATGATAGCATAACATAGTTGTTGCAGATGCAAATCTCTCGTTCAACCTCAAAGGTGCTCAATTAAATTGAGATATGGTGACCATTTAAATGCAGTGAACTCATTGTCATGTTCAAGAAACCAGTTTGTGATTATTTGAGCTTTGTGACATGGCGTGATATCCCGCTGTAAGTAGCCATCAGAAGATTGTTCACAGGGGTCATAAAGGCATGGACATGGTGAGCAAAGATACTCAGATACAGTGTGGTGGTTTATCCAAGCTCAGTTAGTATTAAGGAAAATATCCCCCACACCATTACATGACCATCACCAGGATGAACTGTAGATAGTCAGGATGGAACCATGCTTTTATGTTAATGCGCCAACTAATTCTACTCATTCTAACTACAATCTGAATATCGCTACCGAGAAATCAAGATTTAGTGGCAAAGCAACATTTTTCTTACCTTATATTGGTGAATTAGTGTAAATTATAGCCTCAGCTGTCTGTTCTTTGCTGACAGGAGTGGCAGTTGATGTGGGCTTCTGTTGCTGTAGCCCATCTGCTCCAATGTTTGACATGTGCATTTAGAAATACTCTTCTGCATCAGAGACGATACATCTTTGGCATCAATACGACACAACTGCAGCTCACATTTTCTCATTTTCAGACCATTCTTTGTAAACCAAAGAGATGGTTGTGCATGAATATCCCAGTAGATCAGCAGTTTCTAAAATACTTAGACCAGCCTGTCTAAAACCAATAACCATGCCACGTTCATTCATTAATACATTAATAAATTCATTTATTTATCCGCTTGATTCAGGACAGGGAGACACGGGAGAGACAGTGCCTGGCCGAGTGTTTAATGTGATAATACACTGCTCACAAAAATTAGCGGATTTTTCTAAATTACTACTAGGAGGATCCAACAAGAACTGCTTTACAGTCTAATTGTGTTCAGGCACTGTCACTGTCAGTGTGTTCTGGCAGTCTTGGGTGACCGTTCACCCTGCGGAACAGTCAAAAATCGTGCCCATATTAACATGCTTCTGTTCACACATGAATATGTCACTTTCTACCCAATCACAATAATTGAGTTCAAATCTAATCTATGTCTTCAAACAACTTTCTTTTACTTTTCATTCACTTTTCTGATTATCTTGTTTATTGAAATCCAGTCAAATACTTTATAGGCTTATTTGTAAAACTGTTACCATGCAGTTTGTGCTAGGGTTATTTGTGCCTGTGCGTATGTGCTTGTGCATGTGCCCGTTCTGCAAGGTATTTCAAGAGTTTCAGGATGAATAAGGGTCTATTGTTGGAAAGTATAAAAGTGTCATGGCCGAGTTTCTTAAGAATGACTGAAACATCAGCAGTTTAAAGGAATAAGTGACAGTAAATGATGAAAAATGTGTTGATCAGATAAGCAATAAAACATGGAGAAGTTTAATTAAAAGCAGTGGGGGCAGACCTAAGCTGACATAGATAGAACATCTTTAATCACTTTTTGAACTGAAGCACCCCCTCTTATAATTCTTTGTTAGATTGGAGCATACCGTGCAGGGAATTTAAAAAGTCCTGACTTTCAACACAATCACTTTACTTAACATTCAGGCAAAATAAACAGTTGCCTTCTATTTTAATCATTAGGTTAATAATAGTGATGTTTGCTATACAGTTCACATTGATCTAACAGTGGGTAAGGCCATGTAATCCATATAATATATACTGACATACATCACTTTATTACGTACACCTTTTTTTAACAGCTCCACTTACCATATAGGGGTTCTTTGTAGTTCCCCAATTAAAGAACCAGACACAGCAGTGCTGTAGGATGTTTTAAACACCCCAACATTAAGGACAGGCTGATCATAGTCCACCAACCAAACACTTCCAGCCACGAGCATCCTGTAGGCAGCATCCTGTGAGCACTGATGAAGGATTAGTGGATGACTATCACTGTGGCACAACAGATGGGCTACTGCCTCTGTCTTTTTATTCAACAAGGTGAAGCAGTATGCCTGATGTGTCTAAAAGAGTGGACAGTGATTTATAACAGTGTATAAAAACTGTGTCTGATCCATTCATACCAGCAATACACACACTAACACATTCCCACCACATCAGTGTCATTGCAGTGCTGAGGATAATATACCACCCAAATAGTACCTGATCTATTGGGGTCCTGACCATTAGAGAGCTAATTAAAGAGCACTAAAAAGTATGTAGAAAAACAGTCTTTAATTTTAAGTACAAAATGCATCTATATGGCAAGTGGTATATGGTAGGTGAAACATAGAGTTGATTTGTTTTTTGTTTCAAATTCTTTTTTAAATGTTAGAGTGATTTACTTATAGCTTGGACTTATTTTATCTTTGTATTGAGATATTAAGCTAATATGAATGAATATATTTCATAAACCTAACATCCCACAGATATTTTAACTGATAAATACTGTACCAAACCTTTTTGGTTTATTTAAAACACCTTGTCAGTTAAATAATACAAAGATATCTGACTGACTGAAAGTTTAGGCTGTTGAAACAGAGTGTGTTTTGTCTTAATTGCATTGTCATTCTGATTTTTAGGGGACAAGAGAACATACTTGTCGCTGCCTAGACCAGGGGTAAGTATTTAATAAGACACAAATAGCTTTCTAGCTGACTGAGTCATATCATCAAACTGTGCATTCCTTTTCTCTTCCAGAAGCATTCGGCTAATCTGAAGACATCGAAAGCTGCCAAGCTTGATACAGAGGTACAACACTAAAAGTTGCTTCACAGTTTTAAGAGTGAGATTTGAGTAGGAGTGTGAAAGAGTCATACTTACCACAGGCTAATCTATTATTGGGCATTATTGAATCATGCTTAAATAGGTCTGTAAAAAGATGGTCATCTCTTAATGTTAAGAAAGGTGAAAATCATTTTAATTATGTAAATGCAATGTATTATATATCAATCCATGCATTGATTCATGGATGAGTAGTACCATCGTTGCCTCTCAGCAACAAGGTCCTGGGTTTGATCCCATATGGAGCGACCTCCCTATGTTTGTTTGGGTTTACTCTGGGTGCTCCGGTTACCTCCCACAGTCCAAAGACATGCTTAAGGTTACTTGCCTAAGCTGAGTGTATATATGACTAGTTGCGATATGACTGTTGTCGCTCAAAAATGGCGATTGATGATGTTTGCAGGGGTAAATTTACATTTACATGTATGCCATTTAGCAGATTATCCTTATCCAGACAAAATTGATACATTTTCACAATTGGAGCAATTGTGGGTTAAGGGCCTTGCTCATGGATCTATCAGTGCAAGCTTAGCAGAGGTGGAATTTGATTCCTGGACCTTCTAGTCCTATAGTCCAGTCCACAAAACATCTATTCATCCATAGTATGTGGCTTTGAATTTAACCACTTTCTGCCAATTGCATTTTTGCTACGTAGTAAAAGTATGATAGCCAATTACTTGTCTTTGTTGTTGCACACTTCATCATACTTTTCCCGTGTTTCCAGCATAATGTACCAATACCTAAATGTCATTTTTGCAAGGGGTGATATAAAAAAACACATATTTTTAATCGTTTACAGTTTTGCTGGTTTCAGTTTTGGTGGGCTAAACTGTTTGTGTTCTATAGGGCCCTGTATGCTGTGGTGGTCAGGAGCAGACTACACTCGTGAAATTGGGTCTAGAACTTCGGCTACTCACTTCAGATATGGATTCTGAGCTGGAGTGCTGGGAGGATCAGGAACATGAAGTGGTACGCCATTGCCAGAGCATGTCCAGCATAGCGTACTCCATTTATCTCTTTACCAGGTAATGACCTAAACAACACTTGCACCATCATTATCAGCTTCTTTCACAAAATTAGCCAGAAAGTTGAGCTTGCCAAGAAGGATGCCGAATTATCTAGACAAATCTCTATAAATCTATACATGATTTGGGAAACGTTTCCTTCTGTTTTCCAACTGCTTAGTATTATGAATGTATCAATATTCTATGAACTTGTTGCATTTTGTGATTAAGGGGGGAAGGCCTGCTGAAAACTACTTTGGACCTCTTCCATCAAGCTGAGGTAGGTGTTTAGGCTTGATTATAAATCTACCTTACTCTACTGCATCAATGCCATTAAGTGCATAGCAGTCACTGATCAATATGTCATTAAAGCAACTGTGTGTATGTAAGATGCAGTGCCACTGGGGTTTAGGGCTTTTAGAGAAAAAGTCTTGTTCAGGGACTCTCTTTACTGGGGCTCTGCAACAACAGCTACTGTCTCTGACTTTACTCTAATTGAGTGCACAGTTGGTGAAAGTGGTGTTTAAAAAAACTCCAGCAGCACTGCTGTGTCTGATCCACTCATACGAGCACAACACACACTAACATGGCATCACCACACCAGTGTCACTGTGTGCTTAGAATGATCCACCAGGGTGGTAGATCTAGGGTTATGCCTCCCCTTGCGCCTAGAGTTGCCTGGTGGGCACCGGCTGGCCCACGACCCTGTGTGGAATAAGTGGAAGATAATGATGAATACCTGTACTCAATATATACTATATAGATGGTGCCATCTACAGGCAATTCTTGGTATTATAAAACTTGTAACCCACATTCATACAGAGTGAGTCGAAGGTCACAGGACACTTTTATTTAAAAAAAACAAAAGGGAAAATTACATATCTGAATACCCAGAAAGTAATGAGTGTGGGGGCATGTCTTTAAGGCTATGTCTGGAACATGGCTCCCATCTTGGAAACCACCATATTGGATCAAGGCTACTTTTGAATATCTCTAGTGGTTCAAAAGTTGTCAACACAGAAAATTCTGATGTCCGGGGAATGCAGCTGCCGTATCATAGCTGTAGATTTCAACCGGTGCATCCATTATAGCCACATTCTGAGAAACCAAGACAGTGGACACTACAGGCCACGATTCATGCAATGCATGCAATGTACCCTGTGACTTTTGACTCACCCTGTGCATTAAATACAGTAATACTTCTGGTAGCACAGTTAGTGTTCCCTTTCAGGAATTTCCTTTTTAAAATTGTACTTGTCGTTGTCCCTCAATGAAATTTATGCCATTGCTCATGATACTAGGGATTGTGCATTAGTCTCTGTTGCTGCCATTATATTTGTTGGAGGCATATCATGCAAAATGTCATTGTAAATATCACTTGCATATAGTGGCAATAAAGAACCTTACTGTATTTTAATTTGAATGTCTTGACTCTTTTTATCAGGTTTTTTCAGAGCAGGGTTTTCAGCTATGCTCATCCGTGCAGTCTTTCTCTACTCAGGTACAATTCTGATGTCTTTCATATCTGACACACAATATGACACAACTGCTTTACCCCCAAACTTTAATTTTGGACCTCATGAGATTGTCTGTAATGTGTGTCATCTATCTCAGAGGAAGAAACCTGTCACTCTTACTTAACCCTGTGTACTTGAGGCAGGCACTTTGTGCACTTCTAATTGTACTGCATTATGCTTCAGCACAGCCGCTGCTCATTTACAACCTTCTGCTCTGTGATTCACTTTCTAAACTGCGCTCATGCAGTGAGTGCAATAACCAACACTGTCCAACGTTGAGACTGAAGTGAATTAGCAGTGGAATGTTTTGGAAGCATTCCATATCCTGTGTAAATATACAAGCTAGCCCGTTTTAAAAACTATAGTGGTTACACTGATTTTGGGGTTATGGGAATGTAATATGTATATTATGTTAAATTGTTACGTATCAGGCTGCTGGGTAGCACAGTAACACAGAGCCATACGGTATGAAAAGAGCAATTACAGCCATTCTCTGCCCATGTTTACATGCTCTGTGTTGTTGCTGTGCCTCTAGAAAAAACATATTTGCTCTCCCATATTTCACACATGTGCTTACATATGAATTATATAGCATGTTTTATTAAATACAGAGGATACACCATTAAGACTGTGCTGTATGTTGTTTGTCTTGCTTAGCTACTAGATGAGGAGAAAATGTTCTTGACGTCTGAGACAGAAAAGCTAACTGCCCTCTGTCAGCAGCTGCAAGTCTGTGCCAAGACTCCTGTCCAGGGCAAGGGTGCTACATTCCAGAAGGTAACGTAACTTTGGAAATTCAGTTATAAGTATATTTAACATACAGCTTCATTGGAATTGGGGTTGTACATGATGTTTAATGATACTTGCTGGTTGGGAAGCTGAGTTCAAAATTAAAACGATCATTTCCATTGTTTCCATCAGCTCTAATAAAGGGTGCAGGAAATTGAGGACTCACAAGATTGTACAAGCGTAAAGTATACAACCCCAAATGAGGGGAAAAAATGGGACAGTATGGGAACTGTAGAAACAAAACAGATCAAAATGCAGTGTTTAGAACATTTATTTTATTTTTTAATTAATTTCAGTGTGTTTGAATCAAAAGTATCTTTTGTTTGGTCAGCTTCATTTAATTTGTTAATATACATCCATTCCTGCATTGCAGGACTGCAACACATTACGAAAAAAGTTGGGACAGGGACGCATTCATCAGTTTGAAATGTTGCCATGCCTTCTCACCACACTTAAAATGTGTTATGGCAGAGAGGAAATTAAGGGACTTAGTGTTTCTGGTATTATTTGTGTCTCATTCTCCCTGCAAACATGTCTTAAGGTGTGCAGTATTATAGGGTTGTTGTCAGATTTTTTTCAGTTCAAAATTGTTTGCACATGTATTGGGACAGGTCAGGACTGCAAGCATACCAGTCCAGTGTCTGTACTCTCTTCTTTTGTAGCATTGCCATTGTAGTGTGTGCAACGTGATTTTGCATTGTGTTTTGCAAAGGCATTAATGTTGCTCTAAGATATCATTGTACTTTTCTGCATTAATGCTGCCATCACAGAACTGTAAATGACCTTTACCAAGAGCACAGACACAGCCCCATAACACAACCCTGGCTTTTGGACTTGTTGCTGATAACAGTCTAGAGGGTTCGTCTTTTGTTCAGAGCATATATCATACATATCTTCCAAAAAAGATGGAATACTAATTCATTTGATTTTAGTTGTTTTTTATGTGGTAAAGCATAAACCAATGATTCAATGTGCTGATTAAAAAAAATTAAGATAAAAAACAATTTACAAATCAGTGTTTAAAACTTTTTGGGATTAATTTTATAGTAAATGGTGTGTGAATGCCCCTGACAATCTGACGAGCTGTTTTCTGGGGCTGTATTACTAACAGCTGCTGTAGAGAGAAACTGTTGTTGCCATCCATCAGAAGATATGTAGATTGCCCGTTTATGGTGGATGATTGCTCTTTCTAAACTGAGGCCCCAATCAACTATCTTGTCAAATGTATTTTAGGAAAGTTTGACCATTAACCAATCAATACCTTCTGTTCTGACTCAGGTGGACTCAACTGTATACAACACCAAAAGTGTTTTGATAGTGGTGAGCTCTCTCCTGTCGCTGTGTAATAAGCTCATCAGTAAGGTACGGTAACCAGAGGTCGTGATGATTTAACAGAATTTTTACAGTCAGCTCTAAATATGTATAGTATATAGTAAGTATGTATAAATGAATGTATTATTACTACAGCATTGAAAAATACAATGCTTATCTGGATTGTACTTTCTTAAACTTTTCCTCTTTTTCTTGCAGTGTAAATCAGAGAGCAGCAGTCAAGGCTCCCCTCAGCCGTTAAGAGAGAGGCAACACACTCCAGTTAAAGGGGATGCACTGAATGGAATGGGCTCCAACGGCTTTAGGGTCAAATCTCTGGAACAGCATATGGCCAGCCTCACCTTTCTAGAGAGCAAATAGCCCAATCCAGATTAAATGAGGCCTGGACCATTATATGACACTGAATAACTTTGTCACACACATGCTTTGACCTATGTGCTGTATAGTAGCTAATACACTGCTCACAAAAATTAGAGGATATTTCGTTAGGGGATAGTTCAGCTAATTTTTGTGAGCAGTATAGCAAGTCCTACCGAAAATTTATATTTTATCGCTTATTTTTCAGACAAGATTACACTAATTTAAGTGAGATTAGAATTAGAAGCAACCCATATTACTCAAATTGCTGTACATCTTGGTTAACAATACATAAAACAGTAATGACACCAATGATTGTATACTAATTTGTATAGTAGTATGAGATTCTGTATGCAAATGGTTCCCAAACGTTTTCTGCCACAACACCTTTTGTAAATAATATTTTCACATTCTCAGAATATATTCTACATGTGTTTTCTTTCGGTTGTAAGAGTCCCATAAAACTTGACAGATCACAATGGCAAACCTAATGATTGAATCTACCTGCTCAAATTATTACGACTAAGCTGTATTTCTATGTGATTATATGCGTAACTATAGATTGTCGTAACGGTATCATTTCTAGCTACAATCGATATGTGAGAGCTAATTTTCTTTTAACTGTGTAATATGCTGTTGTGACTTAGTTGGTCAGCTTGAAATCGGTGTCAATGTTTATCTGTCATATGCACGCCCAGTGGTCTAGATCCACTATCTGCTTTTTTCGCTGCTATACACGCGATGTGACAAGAGATTCGTCATGACACTGTTTTTCTAAAAGTCGTAGTTCCCACAAAAGGTTCTACTGCCTAAGTTATGATATTTCTTGCAAACTTTGCAGAACATTTTGAGTCAAAGTTATCCCATTAACAAACTAATAATCAAATAATATAACTGGACGTGTGAATGGGAAAAGACCGTTTTTTGATGAATTTAAATATTCAAGTAAATTAATTTATCATCATCGTTAAACCCTGACAAAGTAAATTACCTTTACAGTGAAATAATTACAAGTGACATACAATATGTAGCTTAAAGTTCTACAGTGTAGCATTCACAGTTTTCAACATATTTTCCCCAGTTTGGGAACCACTGCTGCATACTTTTCCCCTTATTCATCAGAGTTGGGTAAAAGGAGTGCAGACTTGGCCAGCCAGCTTGATGCACAAACCACTCCATGTCTGATTAATAAAACTTGTATTGCATTGAAATTATTCACTACTGACACACCTCTATTCACAGAAGCATATAACTTAACATGCAGCAGTTCATGGTCTGGTTGTACCAAGACTCTAAATGGCAAGTAGGTACACAGCTATTGTTACCCACAAACCATGAATAGAGGAAGGAATTCAGAAATGATGAGATGTGCAGAGAAATGATATTTGCTCATGTGCTCAACACTGCCATAAGGCATAATATCCAACCAATTGATGCATGATTATTGAAGCAAAACAGTTGAAAACTGCTTGTCATTTAATGGATTATGGAGTATAATTTATGTTAAATACAGTTGCTCAAATATACCTTCTTATTTTATACCATATGTCCACATGTGATGGATCTCTATTTTCTCACAGAGCCTGTCTAAACATTATGGAAAAAAGTCATAATCTAATATCGAATTAACTGAATAGTGGAGGTATAAGTATTCTGAGTACTATGTACTGTTGTTATTTTAAACATTGTCATTCTTTATGCCAGGTGATGTATTAAAATACCTAATACTATAGAAAGCGAATATGGAAAGTGGGTGTACGGTTCGACTGTAGAATGGGGTACATAGTACTTGTTTTTTCCACGTGGGGGGTGGGTGGATTAAGGTGGTAGGGGATTTAATGAATGTCCACTTAAAATCCTTACCACAACATGGGGACTTTGTTATAACCATACCTGTTTGTTTTTGGATAATTGGCACCATTATTATCAGGTCAGTATTAGATCAGTATTGGCCAATCCATATCAGTATTATATTAAATAAAAAATTGCTACGTTGAAAACTGCACATAGTTCAAACAGACCTTAACACGTTTAAAATATAAGCAGATGATTCCCAGACACACCAGTGACTCTTAACAGTTCTTCAAAAATAAACCAGCAGCTGACAAACTGATTTAAGTTTAAGTTGAAACCAAGCTGTATGTAGGTCAATTCCAGTCTGTTCTGCTTTACCCTGTTATTGTAAAGGCTTATACTAAGATAAAAAATATTGTTTGTGACCATATTTTGTAACAGAATAGCTTGAAATGCAGTACTGTGCAAGAGTTTTAGGCCACCATTAGATCAGACCATTAGACTTAGCATCTTTAAGCTGCTGTCAGCCTCCCCATGTTAACTGAATTCTAAATTAAAGTTAGTAAAAATTGACTGTGTTTTTTCCGGTGTCAGTTGTGTGCAGAATACAGTTATATGAGACACTAAATACTTGCTGCTGTAGCATATATAATTTGTACTTTTTAACTACATACAAATATCCTCCATCTTCTGGTTGTATTCTAATAAAGAGACTGATAAATAATGGCCTAAGACTTTTGCACAGTACTGTATATATTGGCCACCTATTTTATTTGTAGCACACAGACACACATGTACACACTGTCTGAAAATGATCTGTATATGTTGATGCCAAATGCCCATTATTTCAATCATTTGGCAGCCAGGCAAAAGCTGTAAACTTTGAATGGACTCTATGTATTTAATGTGTCAAGAGTTACTGTTTTTTTGCAAAGAAAATTACCAGTAAGTCTCAAAAAATGCTCTCAGCAGTGACCCTTAAGGTATTAAAAGGAAGATTTTCAGTGTATCTGTAGTAACTGCCTTATTTTACAGACTGTCCAACAGGTCGCAGTGATCCATTACCTTAAGCATGATTGGAAAGAAAAAGTACTCCATGTGTACTTCAATAATTCATTAGTGATCAAGTATGACACACCACTCTGACATCTGCATTACCTAGCCTCACTGATCATGATATCTACATCTGAAGTACAGGTATGCACCGTTTAACGTTCCTATTTAATTCTGTGAAACAGGATGTTGATGCGAAATTA
>JAUZSV010419175.1:0-10866 GCA_034780495.1 Parotocinclus cesarpintoi
TACTGGTAATGAGCTATAATGATATAAAATATTGGTGTACCTGGAAAAGAGGATCCTGACTGGAGATGTGTGTTGGAAGTGAGGTGTAAGCTGGACTGGATGGAAAAGGAGATCCACTGCCTTCACTACTCCATCGTCTGTAGTAGTATCGGAAAAGACCACCACATGCAGACAGCAATAACACCAAGAACACTACACCAACCCTAAAACCCCAATTCTAAACCCCAACTGTAAAAACCTAAGACAACCATGAAACCCAATTCTAAACCTGAACTCTAAAACCCTAAGCCAAAACCAAGACCTAAAACCTAACTCTAAACCCTAACCTTACACCAACCCTAAAACTCGATTCTACACCCTACTCTAAATTCCTAACTCGAACCTAAAACCCAATTCTGAACCCTAACTCTAAAACCCCAACACTACATCCAACCCTAAAACTCAATTCTAAAATATGACTTTAAAACTCTAACCCAATCTTAAAACCAAATTATAAAACCCTAACTCTAAAACTCTAACTCAATACCAACCATAAGACCCAATTCTAAACCCTAACTATAAAATCCTAACCCAACACCCAAACCTAAAACCCAATTCTAAACCCTAATCCAACACCCAACCTTAAAACCAAATTCTAAATGCTAACTGTAAAATGCAAACCCTAAACCCAATCCTAAAATTTAAGGTCTAAAGTCTAAAGCCCTAATCCAACACCCAACCCGAAAACCCAATTCTAAATTTGAACTCTACAACATTAACACAACACCCAACTCAAAAACCCAATGCCAACACTAAAACCCAATTCTAAACCATACTTTAACATCGTAGCCCTGCAATTAACAATAAAACCCAATTCTCAAATCAAATCAAATCAAAATCAAATCACTTTATTGTCACATCACATTAACACAGGTGTGAAAGGTGAGTGAAATGCTTAGGTGCTCGGTCCCTCGCAGTTGCAACATACATTAATTTAAAGAAAAATATATACACACATTAACTTACATAAAAACTAGCACCATTGTTTAAAATATACAGAGATAATACAGAATGTGCAGATGTGCAACCTTGTAAAGGTGAATGAATATAAATATATTAAATACAAATGGAATAATAAGTCCGAGATGTACAGTTGTTGTGCAAGATATGAATTCCATATGGTAAAGTGCAGAGTGCAGAATGGGTTGTATGGGCGGGGGAGATCGCTGTGTTGGTTATGAGGGGTGTACGTGTCCATTGCTGTTCAGCAGCCTGATGGCTCGGGGAAAGAAGCTGTCTCGGAACCGGCTGGTTCTGGTCCTGATGCTCCTGTACCTCCTGCCGCTTGGCAGCTGTAGAAACAGGCGGTGGCTCGGGTGGGTGGAGTCTTTTATAATCCTCCTGGTCTTCCTCAGGCAGCAGTTGGTGTAAAGGTGGTGTAAACGTCCCATGATCATTTCTATCTGTTTTTTTTGTTGTTGGGGGATGTGCAGTGTTGTTTTCCAGCCTCAAAATAACAAACCTTAACACACTCTTCATGTTATTCTCTTCACCTGTCAATGGTTTTAAGTTGATGGTCGGTCGTAGTGTTTTTATTGTATATTATATTGGAAGATTGTTGTATTGTTGGAGGATCCTGGACGCAATGACAAAAACGAATGTGGCAGAAGGCCTCGAGCAGGTACGCTGCACTAAACGTAAACATTCAGTGATGTGTACTTACCTCTTCTTGAACTCTTTCTGTCCTTTTAATCTCTTCAAAGTCCATTGTTTAACAGCAAATGGATAGCTGCTCAGCCATTCCAGCTCGACCTTAGTCTGTAAACATGAACCGCAAACAACTTGCACTTTGCAGGCATGAGTTTAACAATGGCCAGCCACTATTCCGGTCTAGTGGAAAGATTGCTTCTGTGTAATGGCAGTGTTTTGCATGGAGCTATAATAATGCACGTAAAAAAAATACATAACACTGGATGGAGCTTACAAGCAACTATTTTCCCCCACTCCTCCATCTAAAGTTTAATAAAAGGACCCCCAAGCCTAGGCTAATAATGACTCTGCATTATTCACATTGGTAAGAACTTGAACTCTGGCTTCAAATATCTGAGCCGAGGTCACCCTGCTGCCACCCTGCCCCCCTCTTGACGAGTCAGCTATGCAGACTATCTTGGGACCCGCGGTAAAGGCTGCAACCCAAGCCTGGGAACAGCGGCGTCTGGGTTCCCTCCTTCTCCCCTCCAGTAGATATGGAGGTACAAATATTGTGCGGGCAGTGTGGTGTGACAACTGGCTTTTGCATGTCAATAGCCATAAAAGCCTGCAGCTGTCCTCTTCACATCACTGTTTGCCTTGTCTATCACCATGACTACGCAAGGGCTTAGGAGCCCAGCTCTAGGCTCATTTTGTGTGCGCCCGTTCATATAGCTGGAACTTTCACCAGGCTCTGTTTGTCAGCAAGGTTTTTAGCACTTCAGTTCTGACTTCATTAAACCAAGTCTACTGGTAATCCTGTGCCTCTTTTGAGAAGTCGAAGCAGGAATAAACATAGCGGTTGATTTCATTAGGTAACGTCTATTGTTAATCCGAAACCTATGCCCAGACCGTGGCTCTCTTGGGAACTCTGGGCAGGACTACAGCCTTAACTGGATGCCAGTCATGTTATCGTTATCATTCATTCACTAGGGACAAGTTAGAGTCGGGGAATCCACCTTGTTTTTCAGAGTACTGGTCACACGAGGACAGAAGGAGGACAAGGCGAACTTCAGTCAGACAGTAACTGGAGGTGGAGGTTAAATCTGGGTTGCGGGAGTTGTGAAACACCAACAATACCACTGCAGTCTGTCCGCCACTGTGCTCCCATTTAACTGAAAAAACAAACCTGCATACGGAGAGCCCCACAAGGACAGCCCACTGACTTCTTTCACTGAAATAGAGACTATTCGTTTTAGAGTCACTGTTTGAAAGAACCAAGGTGGTCAGCTTGCACATGGTGTTTGTGTACCAGCGCTAATAAGTCCTCCATTTGTGGAGGACACTGAGTTTTGAACAAATAAAGAATACAAGACAATCAGTAATGAGACGCTACTGCACCAACGGAGGTAACAGCTATGCTTCCGTGTATTTTGGCTCAACTTCCAACATTTCCAAGAATTAATGTAGAAAATACAACAATTAGAATAGTCTATCATCCCTCAAAAAGTTGCTGAAGAGCGCCTATAGGCATAACAACCTCAAGAACATGTTAGAACGTTTTACCATGCTGCCATGTGTACTCTCAGAGCAGTTCCTTCTGCAGCCAGTTTTAGCCAGTGAGAAGAGCAGAGGTTTGTGTCCCAGTCAGCAGAGCCCACTAATCCCACATTTCTTTATTTCACTACCGCAGGGTCAGCTCGTCACAAAGGCCCTGACCTGTAGGAGTCAATGGCAAAGTGGGCCACAAGAGGAATGTTAGGACATAGCTGACTCATCAGAGGCAATCCAGCCCTAAAACCCCCTTTCAGAATACAGGTCTGACAACATGCCCTTATTTTGCTGATTAATTGCTGACCAGCTCATATCCTGAACACGGTTTGTGAGAGGATGTCGTTGTTCAGTGTGTGAAAGGAATTTAAAACTGTCGATAGGTCACAAGGGAATTAATATACTGCTCACAAAATTAGAGTAATGAACATAAATATCCCCTAATAAAATATCCCCTAACTTTTTGGAGCAGTGTATTAATCGTTGCCCTTTTTTAATATTGCAAAAATAGTGTAGATGGAAAGTAAACAGTAGAAAT
Source organism: Parotocinclus cesarpintoi (assembly GCA_034780495.1). NCBI lineage: Eukaryota > Metazoa > Chordata > Actinopteri > Siluriformes > Loricariidae > Parotocinclus > Parotocinclus cesarpintoi. Next base: position 3,758 of record JAUZSV010419175.1, read on the forward strand.
CATCTAATCAACAAAACAAACTTGGTGATTGTTTAGTTTAGTTGAATAGTGCAAACCGAGACATTTAGTTTCCAAAATTACTCCAGTACAAGGTTTGTTAAAGTGAAAGTTTCTCCTGACTGATCTGATCCCAAGCCAGGGTGGAGTCGCTGATTCAGCGCAGGGGTTCCCCTGTCTGGTTTTCCCCTCCAACCATGTTTATACAATGCCTGAGCAGGCCAAAATGCACCACCAGAACCTGAATTCTAGCTTACCTGAACACACGGCTGACTGAATATACGTTTCAGGCTGTATATCCATTTTTCCAGGCTCTCACAGTCAAGCATTTATATTCTCTTCCAAAGTTATAGAGTGACCTTCATGAGAAGAGGTCATGGGCTGAAAACCAATAAACCTTCTTGGTGTCATGGGGTTTGGAAGTTCAGTGTAGTCTTAGCTTATCTCTGGTTAATCTCATGACTAAAACACAATCTGTTTTCAGCCAAGCAGGTAGGTGGGAGGATAATAAATTACAACAGGAATAATAGCCCTCTGGGAGTGGCAGGTTAACTATGTACTGTTATCCCTGTCTTATAATGCTGTTTAAAGGTATTTGGAGCAAATGAACATTTTTCAAATTCAGGCCTATATTTACTTTCAGACAGAACTTAAATGACTTCAGGATCGTTCGCTGTGGAAGAGAGCCAAATGGAGACTTCAATTCTCTGATTTGCCTGTAGAGGCGCTGTTGCATTAGTTATCCAACACAAATAACCAGTCTCAGATCCCCAAAGCATCGTCTACTCCTTTTAATTAATGGATTTAATTTGATTCTTGATCGATTATTTAACGGCCATCTAATTGCTACAAGGCTTTTGGGAGACTGTGTCTCTCTCTATCAGTGCTGCATCTGTTAATATCTAAGATTTATAATAAGATAATAAAACCTTGTTGTGTTATTGACTAAGGCTCACCTACAAAGAGGAAGAGCCATCTGTTAATCAACTGTAGTTCCGTTTAAGGAGTCCCATTCTGACTCTATGGTGATTAAAAAGTATCTCCTGGAATCAGCTCAGCTCAGCAATGAGCAAGGATCCCCTATACTCCCTCTCCTCCCTCACACAATGGACCAGGAGTGCTTTTCTAGGTATTAGAGCAGTTTTTAAAAGTGCAACATGAACTGGGGGCGATTGTAGTTCGAATAACTACTTTTTAAGGACTTTTGCTTTAGGGCAGGTACTTTTCTTAGGACATAGGAACCTGGAGGGACTGAAGTATGTGGTGATTGGCCTAGACGTAACTGATTGGTTCACTTTAGCATCACTGATGCAAAGGCAAATAAAAAAGGGTCCTGGAACAAATGTAGTTCTCAGGGGAGCTCTGCAGGAGGTCATTCCTTATGATTTAGTTCCTAAACTGTCTGGTGCAAAAGTTAGCAGAACCTTTGAAAGGAAAAACGGGATATTTTGTCAATTAAAACATAGTGGACTAAGATAGTGGTTTACAATATGGGGGATTGTGTGTTTGTGTGTGTGTGTGTGTGTGTGTGTGTGTGTTGGTGGGGCGGGGTTGTTTAGGGCTCGTTTGGGGGCCCTGCAAAGCAAATGAGTGAGGTATGCAAGATATATAACCCTCGTGTTTTTTAATAATTCCTTTATACAGGATTTGTCACTTTATGTTACTTAATTCAATATGAAACTTAAAATAAATTCCAATGGAGTCACCACTGGCTTAGAAGGTTTTGGAACTGAACTGCCTTGTTAGTCGTTCTGACTAAAGTTTGTTCCGTGCACAAGTCGTGAGAAGTGCTTCCCTAAACGCTAAAGAGAAGTTACGAAAATGCCTCGACACTTTTTACAGTCAGGAAAGGAAGTTACACAACCGATTCTAGCACAGAGATTTTCAAGGTGAAGCACACACACAAACGCAGCCAGTGCTCTAATGCTTAGTAAAGGTTTATTTAGCTCAGAGGAAGAACTAGTTCAGAACCATTCCGAACAGACATTTGTCAAGTAAAACGGTGTAGTGTTCATAATGATTATTGAAATAAAACACAAACAGGTTATACCCATGTGAAAAGAACTAGAAAAATATTGCACTTTTTTTTTCTCTAAAACAAACTCCACCCTACGCCTTTCATTCCTTAACAAAACTTTAGCTTCACCACTAGATTATACAGAAGGCCAAGCTCTGGACACTGGAATTGACCGACCATAAGATAAGTGGGGTTTTTTTTAAGCTTATCGTTATAGGTGCAAATCACTTGCTAGGTGAGGATTACAGAACAAAAACACATCCACCATTATGAAAGGAGAAAGAAAACCAGAGTAAATGCCCATAATAATCAAATCTAGTCATCACAAAGTAGGATGTGAGCCAAAGCAAATGAGCGTGGCATGTCTGGGGATCAGTGCTCGCTTTGAAGGACTGTTTGGTTTTCCCTTTTTGTCCTTTAAAACAAAAACAGATTTCAGACGACACAGAGACGGTCGGAAGGTTGTGAGTTGCGATGAGCGGAAGAGATGAACCGGGTCAGTTCTTCAAGGCCACTATGATAAGATCACTTTAGTTTGTCTGTGTGTGTTTGAAGCAGTAGTCTAAGAACCCGCTGAAGTCTACACACCTACGGCCCGAACTGCAAACGAGCACACGTCGGCTACCGGACTACGATCGCCCAAAACGTCCTTTCACAGGTCGTGAGCCTAAACCCTAGGGGACGCGGCATTCAGAGGGAGAGCGCCGGGTTCCTTCAGACCTCTGTGAGATATGATATGGTTACAAGGAGCACCAGGCTTGGGTGTTGAAAGAGCCTTGAAACAAATGTATGCCTCGTTTCAACACGAACACAGCCATGGCCATGACATGCCTGCGACCCTTCGTCTGATTCTCCAAATCATACCTGGCATCATCGGTCTGGGGGAAGGCCGGGGCCAAAAAGTCACAAAGTGCAACAGGACAAAAAGGGAATGTGGTGTGAAAGCTGCCTTAACGCGTCGTCTGATCGAACCGCCTTTTCGTTTTTTGGCCGCAGCCTTTCACGCAGTGCAAATTTTACGTAGCCTCTTTTCATACAGAGTTTTTTTTTGTTTCTGACCGTTTGGCAAGTGAGAGGTTCTCCTGAGAGTGAGTGCTTTTTATAGGCAGTGCTGTACAGGAGCCTACGCCACGAATCGAAAGGCAAATGAACCGTTCGCCTGCTGTTTTTTTTTTTTTTTTTATCTGTCCGTGCGAGTGGCGACCACAAAACATGCGCTACAATACAAAACCCGAAGCGAACGGAGGCGGGCTTAAAAGGCATGTAACATTCAGAACTTCTACGTATATTCCCCGTGTGAGCGGATGAGGAAATGAAACGAGTCCCACCACTGTTCTGAGCCCTGCGGGCACCGATGCCAAGGCCGTAAAGAGCCGGCAGGTGGCGTGTCTGTCGTCTGTTTGTCTTTAACAGGAAAGGCAATCGAGAAGAAACAAAACCACCTTAAGAACGGCTGACATGGGATCAGAGCACGATTCGGTCGCGCTCTCAGTGCCGTTCAGTTGTGCCAATAAAGTCTACGATCGTTTAGTCCTAATTAGACAAACACAGTAAGGAACGAAACTAGTGATTTTATAAACTGAACCCCCCCGAAAAAAAACAAACAATCCACAATCAAAGCAGGAGCATGCCAGTCTTCTCTCCTTTGTACTGTAAGTGGTGGCCATTTCCCTCAGGTTCCATAGAGCTCCGTCCAATAGAACCTCGTCTCGTGCCACAGAAAGAAGCGTGAGGAAAAAGCAACGAAATCCTGGCGATGCAGTCCGACCAGAAACGTCTGTCCACATGGATCGACACGGGTGAGCGTTGTGAGCACACGTCATAAGGGCAGCCGTGAGGCGACGCGCCAGCTACTTTCGGCACCTCGCCGTCCGTCCTCCTGCCCCGTTTGTCTCCTCTTGGTGGCGTCAGCGGCACGAAGATGCTCGCGTCGATGGGAGAAAAAAAGAAAAACGCGAAAGTTTGAAGGGCCCGACCGCTCTGGGCTGGTGCTATGAGCGTCTCATCGTGAGGGACAAGTGTCGGGTCGCTGTTCCTCCATCTGGGTGGTTCGATCTGGATTCGGATCAATCTAGAGAGACGAAGCCACAAGTAATTAGTCTTAAAACATTAACACAGATCAACATTACATCTCTGACCCCAGCCCTGTCCCTGAGTGGTTCCTGGTGGTTCCAAGAGGCAAAACCCAGGAAACCCGATATTCGTTAGATACCAAACCTTCTTTTTTGTGTGCTACCAGGCCCTGTCAATCATTTCTGATCCCTGGCCTTGTACCAGACCAAATGTGGTACATGAACAAATAATTGAGGCACTCTGATTCACATTCAAGCTCTGGAAAGCCATGAGCTGCCAGTGACAAATTGCATGATAGACTGGACGGTCTGGTGCCCGAGAGGTGGAGGAGGATCTGGAACAAGAAATCAATGAGGATCAAACCAAAGGAAAGTATCAGATCTGGGACAGAAAAAAAAGAGTTTGACTGCGGAGGGGCAGCGACAGGGTCTGTAAACCGTCACAACAGCAGTGATCTTTCCTTTGTTGTTATTGTTTGATTCAGCACTGCTTCTGGGCTTAAATGTACTCAGAAGCGCTAATGTAAAGAGGCTTCAAACGGTCATAAAGCAATTAAGAAAAACAAACCCGCCAAAGAACAGTCAGCATACTCCTTGGGGTTCCCATTTTGCGAACATTTTGTTTGTCATCTCCGTTGTGTAAAATCAACAGTTTCACAAAACTGAGCTGTTTTTTTTTTTTAGTCTACACCATCTTTGTATCATCAACCATGCTACTGAGAAGTACATTAATTCTCCCAAGGATATTTATTCTTCACTACTATTATATAGGAAGTATTTATTATACGTTATTGAAATTTACCTCTGAATATGGAGGGGGAGGCTGGAAGCGGAATTCCTGGATGTAGGCAAACAGTGGACTGTCAAAGTCCTCACGGCGCGAGGACACCTCCAGGCAGCTTTGTCTTTGTTCCTCCGTGACCACCTCCGCATACGCCGGGGGAGCTGCAAACAGCCCATCAGAACACCGCGTTACAGCTGTTGCCGTGTTATTTCTAGTCGCTAATTGCCCACCTTCTCGTTTGGCAGTGTTAATTGAGAGAGTGGTTTAGCGTAGCAAATGTCTTGATATGATTTCACAAGAATAGTAAGGACAGAGCACACAAAGAATGGCATTACACAACTAAAGGCCTAGCGAGTAAACAGCTTGGAGTCTGGAACGCTAGCTCTCACCTTCAGGTCTCTCTGGAAGGCCAAGCCAGCTCATGGTCATGCTGCACTGGCTGCTCACGGAGGATGTTCGACTGCCGAATGGATGCAGCGGGATGGTGCCAATGACCAGGGGCAGGTTAAGGGACAGGTTCATAGCACCTGGAATGTCCACATAGACCTGCAACACAAAAGCAGTGGAGCAAATCTGAGTAAGATTTCTGAATATAAACATGGTCCATATTTTGTACAGAGGAAGGCAGGGATGAGTTGAAATACGGTCCTGCGATAATTGGAAGGTCAGGTTTCGGTTACCCTGCTATTATGCAAGCATGAGATGCCCAAGTCCAAGTGTTTCACAGGGTTAAGAGGTCATTAACACGCATTAGCCTGAATTTCAGCCGATATTTTGGGCTCATCCTCTTATCAGTGTACGACTGTAAATAACCGAGCCCCGGGTAGCTTAGCGTATTAATGTACAACGGGTGAGTTTGTGAACCGATTACTGGCAATGTTCCAACAACAAACATACCATGAGTGAATACTCCACCCGAATGATGCTACAGTCCAGGATGGATGGCGACACAGGAGGAATCTTCAGCATCTTCCCGTTCCAGGTCTCCGTCTTGCCAGACGACAGAGACTCGCCACGGATGTTAGCCACCAGCTGCTTGATCTCCTTCATCTTCCCTTTGGCGTAAAATGTCTGCGTTTGGTAGATGGCGGCCTTTGGCACGACCACCCGCGAGGAGCAATTCTCGATCTCGGCGAAGATCTGAATCGATTCTCCTGCAAGAAGCAACACAGGACTGAGCCAATGCATCCATTACGACCTAAATAAACAAGGGCTGCTCGGACGTTGTAATCATGGTCAGAACTTGAGATTTACCTGGGGTGTAACCTTTCCTTTCAATTTTGGCACTTAGGGAAATTGGACCTGAGGTGCAGAACCAGCAGCATAGGGTCTTGTCTTTCGTCCCTGCCTGGGGAGACTAGAAAACAAGAACAAATCAGTGTGAGGAAGACGTTACTTTCTCAAATCATGAATGTAACGGGATATCCCCTATCAAGGCAATATTTTCTTCAGACAGTCACATATTCACTAGTTTTCAATAAAGCAGAAGTAGTCTGTACAGATCATGCTCTTGAACCGACCCACGTGGAACACCTATGAACAGTAAACAAAGTGCTAATTAAAATTGTTTGCATTAATGTCTAGTGAAAGCGAATTTCTGGGATTGGGGGGGTTGAGGTTGTACTGGCTGTTAATGAAAGGATTACCATTTTGTTTGGCATCACCAAGCCTTCAGTTGGCCCATAATTTGTAAGCAGGTCATTATGTTCTAATGACCTCCTATATCAAACTTCCCCAAGGAAATGAGCTCCAGGATGTCCTACAAAGCTCAAATTCCAACCTAACTGTTCAGACCGAGGTCGAACAGCCCTGTATATATTCAACAGGAACACATATGAAAGTGGCCCAGATCTGAAGTGAAGGGTCAGAAGATGTGGCGTGAAAGAAACAAATGGGTCACACATAAGGAAATAGTCCGAATTGTTCCACTAAGCGAGCAAACGTCACTGAAGGAACCCCGATGACGGAATGTGGAGACTAGAGATGAGCACCAAAACAAAACAGACACCACTTACCAGGAGGAGGGGAGTGTTGATGTCAATGTGTTCGAAAACTGTGAACTCTTTCTTGGTCTTCATTGGCAGGAGCCACGGTCTGTGGAGCTCTGCTTTCACCCAGTAGCGCACACTGCCATGCTTCCCTTCGAAAGAGGTAGCCAGAGGTCTGCACATGTACAGAACAGAGGGGTGCCATGAAGAAACAGGGGAGAGTGGGGGGGGGGGGGGGGGGGGGTTGGGTT
>JAUZSV010419186.1:0-10866 GCA_034780495.1 Parotocinclus cesarpintoi
GCAGATGTGGTCCGCAGACGCTATATGCGGCGCGCCCCTTTTTCTACCTTTTATTTTTCATACGTTTCAGAGCCTTTTGCTCTTTTTCCCCGTTTTGGTTTTGTTATCCTTATTTTCCCATTCTTATTATACGGTGTGGGGATATATTTATCCCGCATTCTGGGTCCGGCAAAAACACCACCACTGATCGTAACAACTATATACTATGACTCCAGCATAATTCACAGCTGTAAGTTCACATTTTCACATTAAGAGCAACCAGTTTTCTTAAGGCATGTTTTTGGAATGTATGGAAGTATACCCATGCAGACAAGGGGAAGACATGAAAACTGAAAAGCTGAGATCGAACTGGGGAGCCATGAGATGACTATGCTAACCACTGACACAAACCATGCTGCCTCATCTGCCTGTGTAACGCTGTAACAGGTTTTTTAAAGATTTGCATGCATTTTATAAACATTATAATACAAATATAATAAAAAACCCTTTTTATGTTCCAATCAGACATATATCTGGAGTTATCCAGCAAATGAGAAAATTATTGATTGAATGACCATGATATTTGATTTCAAATGGTGTTCCCACATACAAAGAAAATGTTTTAATGATAGAATACAGTTCCAGTAATAATAAAAAGGTTACTCAGGTTACAGACTGTGTTACTGATACATTAACACAATATATCTGGGAGAAACTAGGACGGAAAATCTTTGTGCCACTGAACGTGTCCTGGTCCTTAGGGCGCCTCTCTTTGAGAACAACGCCCATAAATCTTACTTCTTCTAATCAAAACTATGGGATTTTCTGCATTGATTTACGATGCTTGGTGATTTACTCTGACTAGTGAGGCACAGAAACAACTCCTACAATCACGTTTATGAGCCAATATGCCCTGCTGCCTTTCCATAAAGAGCAACTGGCTCTAGCTACAAAGACTTTAAGCATTAGATGACACTTGAAGGACCTTTGGAATGCCCTACTTATATGTCCGTCTATAGCTCTGTTCATTATTTCTATTTTCTGGTTCCTTTCTTTATAGTATTGAATTTACCCATAATTTCGTGTTTTGGGGGTTAACCAACTTTTTTTGCTGTTAAGGCATCAGTTGTGTCTTGTACACACACACACACACACACACACATACACACACACACACACACACACACATCATTTCAAAATGAACACGAAGAGGATCCCACAAGAACTGCTAAACAATCTGATCGATGATCGATCTGACCTGTCGATGCCCCATCACTGTCAGTGTGTTTTGGCAGTCTTGGGTGATCATACACCCTACTGAACAGTCAATGTGTGGGTACTCTCATTTAATTTGCTTCTGTTCACCCCCATGAATATGTCACTTGCTACTCAATCACCATAACTGAGTTTGTATCTCATTTGTTTAATACTTGTTGAAAACTAGTTGATTTTTCAATTTGCTTTTCGAATGATCTTGTTTAATGAAATAAAATCAAATGTTTCTTTTTTAATTGCTTCATTGTGCATATCAGCCTAAGATGTGCCTTTCACAATAAAAGGCCACTTTAAAATGCAGTTTACTTTTACTGTATTGGGTGGTCCGGGATGTGAGAAAACTAGTCAGTATCTGGTGTAACCACTATTTGCCTCACGCAGTGCAACACCTCTTCTTGATATAGAGTTGATCAGGTTGTTGATTGTGGTCTGTGGAATGTTGGTCCACTCATCTTCCTTGGCTGTGTGAGGTTACTGGGCATTGTCAGGAACCGGAACACTGTCGTACACGCCAATCCAGAGTATTTAAAACATGCTCAATTGGTGACATTTCCATCATGTCATGGCCATGCAAACCTGGGATGTTTTCAGCTTCCAGAAATTGTGGACAGAACCTTGCATTATCATGCTGCAACATGAGATGATGGTCATGAATAAGTGGCACAATAATAATGGGCCCCAGGATTTCTTCACAGTAACTCTTTATGCGCATTCAAAATGACATTAATGAAATGCACCTGGGTTCATTGTCCATCACATGCCTGCCTATACCATAATCCCACCGCCACCATGGGCCACTCGATTTATAACGTTGACATTAGACTGCTCACTCACACAATGCCGTATACACAGACTGTCATCTGCCCTGTAAAGTGAAAGCTGGAATTTATCCGTAAAGAGAACACCTCTCCAACTTGCCATATGACATTAAATGTGAGCATTTGCCAACATAGAGGAGATTCTATTAGACAGGCAGTTACTCCAGAAAACATGAACAAGGCAATAGAAGATCCTTAACCCCTTGATGCAAGGAATAACAGAATTAGTGATGCCAGAGACCAACAATATGACATCCAGAAGGCCACTAGTGTGAGTGTGTCTGACCAAATAATCAGTAACAGGTTTATGACAGTGGACATAGGGCTCGACTGGCATTTGCCAAAGAACGCCATAATTGGCAGATCCACCACTGGTGCCCTGTGCTTTTCACGGATGAGAGCAGGTTTCACCTGAGCACATGTGACAGATGTGACAATGTCTAAAGACACTGTGGAGTTATGCCGTCTGCAACATCATTCAGTATGACTGGTATGGTGATGGGATCAGTGATGGTCTGTAGAGTAATTTCCCTGGAAGGACGTACAGACTTCTACAGACAGCACAATGTTACCCTGACTGCTATTAGGTATCGATGAAATCCATGGACTCATTGTCAGACCCTGGGCTGGTACAATGGGTCCTGGGTTCCTCCTGGTGCACGAAAACATCTGGGTTCATGTGGTGAGGAAAGGCAGGAGAAGGAGGACGTTCTTGGAGGCAGTTCTTGGAGGAAAATGAAGTTGATACCCTTTGGCTGCAATGCCGGACACCTAAATTTAGTAGACAACCTCTGGGACTTTGTTTCGGTCCATCCGATGGCATCAGGTTGAATTTCCAGGAGTTCAGTGATGCCCTGGTTCAAATCTGGAGATTCCCCAGGACACCATCCGCCATCTGATTTTGAGCACGCGCCAAATTGTCAAGCATGCATGGGTTAGCATGGAGGCCATACAAATGACCATGCATGAAGGCCATACAAATGACCGAGTACCGTTTTGTGTTGCTGGAATGGATTTTGGCTAAGTGGACTTGCCTGCTGCATGATTTTAGAGCTATCTTTAAATTCTACCCTCTGTATGGTGATATCTTTCATTTACAGCAAAAGATGTGGCATGCTTTAATTTCTAACACATTAACCAGTCCATATAAGGAAAGGTATTTAGCACAGGTTTCTTTTAGATTTCTTTTAGTGTTTTCAAAAAGTTTTCAAAGTAACATGACAGCTTTTTATTTTAGAAACAAAATGGAAAATTACATATCTGAATAGCCCAGCAAGTGATGGGTGATGGGGCATATCTTTTAGGTTATGCCTGGAACATGGAACATGGCCGCTATCTTGAAAGCTGCCATATTGGATAAAGGGTTAAATTGGTTTAAAGGGTAAGTTTTTTCCAATGGGAAAGTGGTCATGTAGCATATAAAAAAAGAGCAGAATTATTTCAGAAATCGATTGCTGCAAGATTTTCAATAGCTGGTGGTTTAAAAGTTATCAGCACAGAAAGTTCAGAACTTGTATTGTGCATCACAGGTCACTGAATATGGAATTCTGATGTTCGGGGAACGCAGCTACTGTATTATAGTCACAGACTTTAACAACTGACACCTAGAAAGACCTTCAGCACTGTTACATTCTTCATAGCCAAATTTTGAAACATGGACTGTGGATGTAAATATATTGCTCACAAAAATTACGGGATACCTCAAAAATAAAATATCCTGTAATGAAATACTCCCCAGTTATTGTGAAAAATTAAATGAAAATGAGAATGAAAACTGATTTTACCATGTAAAGGGGCCAAATCCAGATGCCTCAGCCTTAATTAAAACCTTTCAGATCACTTTTATGGCAGGCAAAAAACTGTCGTAAAATATAATGACCAAAACCTTTAGGCTTATATCATTAATAAATAAAAATGAGGTAGGCTTTTACTCCTGTTTTTTATTTATGATTTTCAAGACGCATACAGTAACATTAATGAGTGGAAGTATGCTTAATGACTGCAATTGATCTTCTTGCAGAGGATTCTTTATCATTGCACCAACATATAGAACATAGGCAAAAAAAACAGTGGTGGTTTAATGGAAGGCATTCAATTTTGTACTGCATTACCTCAAGACCATCCTTCATAATAAATGAAATAACGTTAATAATATCTTGCTGTGCTTCAATGAAAGATGTAATTTGCATTTCATGTGAATATGGTTTAATGCTTTCCTCTGTTGGCCTGCTTCAGATCCTGGACAAAGTGCATGTAGAGGTTTTTGAGGAGAGCGGAGAGTGATGAGGTAGTCATAGTACAGGGAAAATATGAGCTGCAACTTCATGTTTTTGCTTTAAACTTAATGGCTGATGTTATAGGGGCAGAGCAAACTGCTTATGCATCTACGCAGGGATAATGGCCTTGCGTCTTGACTAAAAGCCAGGCGAATTTTGGAGGGTAACACAATCCCCAAGAATTCTTACTGCCAACCTGCTATGCTTTACAGCTCAAACTCAGCAGCTCTGAAATTGAGTGTCAGCACAGACCCATAAAAATCTCATGTCTGAAATCCCTGTACATTTTGCACCACAAATATCAAATATTAGCCACAGAGCAAAAAGGGGGACCTAGGCAGAATGGCAGAAATCCTTTCGTTCAGGGATGCTTTTCATTTTTGCAGGCTTTAGCACAGATTCATTACATACAGAGTTTATTTTCCATTTCTCAGTGTGCTTTTTCTTCGATGGGCTCAAAAGATATAAATGCTTCTCATGCCCATACCCAAGCCATTATGCCACTGATATAAATAAAATTTCAGAAATGTGATGAAAAAATCTTAAGTATAGCTTTATGAATATTTTCTGAATTCTCAAGAGGCCCTAGAATTCCCTTTGTTTATAGTTAGATGCTCTGAATTATATGTTAGGCTGAAACATTTATTGTAGATGAGTGAGATGTGAATTTGCTTCCATGCACAATATTTTCTGTATCCACTTTTAACTAGTCACCTGTAACCTCATAGTTGCATAGATTTGGCATCAGTGGCCATTTCAGCGACACACACAAGGTTATATCTACACACAAGGTTATATCTACACACAAGGTTATATCATGACTAGTTTTATATATATTCACACACTCAAGGCAATGACAATTTAGAATAATCAATTAAGACAAGTCTTTGGCCTGTGGGAGGAAACCGGAGTACCCGGAGTAAACCCATGCAGACACAGGAAGGACACACTGACTCCACACAGAAAGGACCCAGACCACTCCGCCCTGGGATTAAACCCAGGACCTTCTTGTCGTGAGGCAACAGCGCTACCCACTAAGCCACCATGTCACTCCCAAAAAGAAAAGAGAGAGAGAAACATATAAATTATTATGGAATAAACTTTAGTATTCTTTTAGATTGTCATGCTCAGCTGATAATACTGTACAATATGTAATTGCCCAAATGAGCATCAGGTGTATGATTCCTTTTTCATAACTACTTTAACTTCTTATGCATTAATGAGTAACCATTGTGTCAAGTAGCAAAAGCAAAAACCATGCAACAAAACAAAACAACATATGTGTAGGGGTGGAGATATTTGTGCCTCCAAAACTCTAAATGGTCCCTAGGTCTGGAACAGCTCTAATTCTCTCCCGCTGTTAGTCTTTTTATTTACTGTGCTCTGCATATGTTTTTACATGCTGACTGCTAGCCGTTTGCATCCACAGTGGTTCCTGCCCATATTTAGCTTCCCAGAATAGCAGTGAAAAATAACAAGCTCCGCTACTCTGCGAAATGGTTCACTACCATTTGCCTGAGGTCATGTGCAGTTCTAAAATTGATTTGGTCTTCAGTTTTTCCACCCTTGTGGAAGGTAAGGAAAAATCCCTCGCTGGAAGAGGGACAACCAGTTTGGGATATGCGTTGTTTTGAGCAGACGGGCCTTCTGGTGACCTTGTCAGGGTTGAACTAGCTGCTTATAAAGCCACAAAGCCACAGTTGTCTCCCTTATGCCAGTTTCGCTGGCTGGCTGGAGAGTGAAGTGGCCTTTGATTTTAGGCAGACGCCAACACTTTTGGCAGCACAAAGTGAGTTTACCTAACAAACCAAAACAGTGGAGATCTAGTTTTAAGTAGATTTTAAAGGATGGTATTATTTAGGTTATTTGCAATTTGAAGGAATCTGCAACTCCAAATCAGAAAAAAAAACTTGGAACAGTGTGAAAATTACAAATATATATATTTTTAAATGTGTCTTATATTTACTTTGACTTTCATTGCAGACAGAATGAACCTGATATTTCATGTCCAATTTGATTTCTGCTCAATTTAATTTCATTTGTTATTAAACATCTATTTCTGCATTTTACACTTGCAACACATTAAACAATGTTAGATTAGTAAAGCATTTACCACTTGTTGCAATTCCTTCTCATGTGGCACTGTTAGTACCAAATGATTTAGTGTTTCAGGTGTTATTTTGTTTCATACTTCCTGAAAACACATCTCAGGATGTGCAATAATACAGGGTTGTTGTTGTTCCATGGCCATTTCAAAATTATCCACACATTTTCTAATAAGAACATGTCAGGACTGCAGGCAGCCCAGTAGAGTACCTGTACCCCTTTTTTCTGCAGCCATACCTTTGTAATGTGTGCTACATTTGATTTTGCATTGTCTTGATGAAAAAAATGCCTGGACGTGCCTTGCAAAGATGTTGAAGGCAGCATATGCACAATGTGTTTACTTGTCTGCATTAATACACCCATCATAGAAATGTACAACCCCAATTCCAATTATGTTTGGACTGCCTGCAGTCCAGACCTGTCTTCCATTGAAATTGTGAAGCACAAAATATTACACTATAGCACTTCACATTATGAAGCACAAAATACGACATCAGAGACCCCAGACTATTGAGCAACTGTAGTTGTACATCAAGCATAAATGGGGAGGAATTTCACCTACAAAGCTTCAAAAATTATTGTCCTCAGTTCCCAAATGCTTATTGAGTGTTGCTAAAAGAAAAGGTGATGTAACACAGTGGTAAATAGGTCCCTTCCTGTTAGGAAGCCTACCTAACCATAAAGCTCATCGTACGCTATTACTGAGTGATCGTTAGAGCCAGCTGACTAACAACATGACGACGAACACCTGGGGGTTCGACTATTTAAGCATGAACCCCGGCTCTGTTCGTTGCCACGTCATCCTGGTTCATTTGCAATTTCGTTTGCATAGCGCATGAATCGATAGCGCCTATTAAACATTTATGGTCACACGGTGACATCCTGGGGCTTATAGAGCTGACGAATGTGTAAGGGGGAAACCCCTGAGGTAATCCCGAAGCTCAGCTTCCCCTTAGCTTTCTGCCGAGCTTCACTCTGGTCGACTGCGCTGCTGCATTTGGGAAGCATCTCGACGCAGCTTTTTCTAGCGCTCATAGCGCACACGAGCTTGGGCTCGCCCCCTGGTGTTTCGGAGATGCATCGCGTCGCTCCATTTGGTACTCCATTTGGTATTCTCCTCGTGCTTATAGCGCTCTCAACCTCATGCTCGCCCTCTGCTGTTTCGGCGCACATTGTGACCGATTCGTTCTCACGCCAGCTGTGGCCATTATCCCAGTTTGGGACATGACCCAGCTGCTTTCCCCTTTTTTTGTTTTTGTACTTTGTGGAGCCTTTTGCTCTGCCTTTTTTTAACTTCCCGCATTATTAAAACGTTGTTCGTACCCTTTTCCCTTTGAGTCCTTAGTCCTATTTCATAACACGTTCCAACACTTTTAGAACATAACTACAAAAAACGTATCTTGTATTTGTAGTGTATTCAATTGAACATGGGTTCAAAAAGATTTGCAAATCATCGTATTCTATTTATGTTTTACACAACGTCCCAATTTCATCGGCATAGAAAAGTCAATGTCGCTTCTATACATTGTTAACAGAAGGCTTTTTTTTTTGCACAGTGAAGTTTTAAATGGCATTTGTCCCTCCACACAGCCAAAAACAAAAATTGGGACACGGTCATGCATGCGGCCAAAAGCATTGGTACACATCCACACTTAGCCAAAAGTATTCAACCACACCCCATGAAGTGGCCAAATTTAGTGGGACACATCTGCACACTGCCAAAAGTAGTGGGGACCGGGGACTCCCACCCACCCACCACCACATATGGTCAAAAGTGTTGGGACACAAACAACACTATTTCTGTTTGCCACATTTTGAGCACTGTTGTAGTTCCATCAGGAAATGCTGTTATTATATAAATATATAATATCTATATCTCTTAGATGTACAGCATTAAGCAGACACTTTTATCCAGAGCAACTTAAGTTATACAGTCTTACAGCCCAAGCAGTTTTGGGTTAAGGGTCTTGCGCCAGGACCCAAGAGTGGCAGCAGCTGGATTTGAACCCTGAACCATCTTGTCTAAAATATTTACCTTATCTGTCTAATTGTTTAAATTATATACAATAAAAAAAATTCATATAAAATATTTTATGCCATATGAGCATGCAAAAATTTGATTAATGCAATGAGTTACTATATTATATAGAACTTGTTGGTTTTCGTACTGCAAGAAAAACAATAACTAAACCAGGTGGTGCATATCCAGAATATTTAGCTTTTTCAAGTTTGGTGTTTGGCACGTTTGGTGTGTTCAGTGTATATATAGTGCTGATTTATAATGAATTAACAACCTTTCATTTAGAGAAAAAAAACCTCAAAAACATGGACTTTGACCAGCTGAACTTTTACTGCGACAGCGAGAGAAAGAAAGCATTTACTTCTTGTTTATAATGAATTAATGACACATTAGACACGTTTGTACTTAACCAGTGTTTATTGTCTAAATAATACATATCAAGAAAAATAATGTCAATGTCCTTAATAATAATTTTGAGGAGTTTATGAAAATATACAGTACAGCGGATGTCTATTGTGTGAAGAAACAAAAATCAGTATAACATGAAAGACACATCATGGATCCGTATTGAGAACTGACAATTGGTTTTATCATAAAGGAAAGAGAAAGTGACAGATTTGTGCCCAAACCAGTGCATTGAATGTGTAGCAGAGTAAAGTGGGTTTACTGGGAATAACCAGTTCTTGAGCAGAGTGTAGTGGTACAGCTCTAACCTTCTGCATTATGACCCATATGGCCTAGCATCAGACAGGAGGAATGCTAAATGCTGCATATTTTTAGCATTTATTATCCATGTTAGTAATTTTTTTCTTTTCTGGACAAAACATTCAGAAATATGTGTGTCGTTCCCATTTCCAATTTCACCCTTTTTCCCTGTGTTGGGATCTGAAGCACATTGTTCAAAACTAGACCATAATCATATGAGACATATCGGCGACCGTGTACTGCAGGGATTATTTCTACTTGATAAATAATACAGTGTAAACCCATAATATGAGTATTTAACCTTATTTATGATTGCCCATGCTTAAGGGTGGGTTGGTCAGATGTGGAGATCAACCCAGACCACTGCAACGCAATTTTGTTTGTTTCAGCTGAGTAACAGGATAGTCCCTTAATCCGCCTGTCAGTCTGTCTGATTGAATAGCCAATTGAATGAGATAAAAGCTTAAATGGTTTGTCAGTAGGTTATACAGTTATACATCCATATCCAGTTAATTCTAAGTAAGAATACAGGTAGTCCCCCTATTTACAATGGACATATGTTCTGACAAATCATGGTAAGTTGAATTTAGTGTAAAATGAGGAGTTTAATATACGTGTATATCATTAAGTAGACTACATTAAACACACTTAAAACACACCCGAGACCACGGTTTTTTCTCACTACATTTCCCAGGACTCACCACTTCTACCCCAATCACTCCCCATGTCACGCATTATCAAGTGCTGGAGAAAGCTGTAGTGCATATCGTATCTTAAACACATTTACAAAATGACCATGATCAAAGTTAATAACATAAAGCTTATTTTGGAATAAAGCACTTCTAATAGAGAATGTTTTCAGTTGCATAATCGTATATACAATTAATCTGACAAAAACAAAGAACATTCGCTAACTACCATCCTCCCATAAGACCTCTTTTGTTTTTCAAATGCTACTTGAGTGCTAACAACAGATGTTAAATTGTTCTTCATACTTCTGCAACCTTCTAGTAAGCTCACAAAAAAATTGTAAATCTTTGTCACTATCAGGTGATGCGATGTAGCGCTGATTATTTAGCGCTAACTATTTTTCCATTCCCTCACTCC
The DNA here is from genome assembly GCA_034780495.1 of Parotocinclus cesarpintoi. Taxonomy (NCBI): domain Eukaryota; kingdom Metazoa; phylum Chordata; class Actinopteri; order Siluriformes; family Loricariidae; genus Parotocinclus; species Parotocinclus cesarpintoi. Next base: position 10,287 of record JAUZSV010419186.1, read on the forward strand.
AAGGTCTCTATTAAATGCTAGCAGAATTAGCTGTGCTTTCCTTTTGTGCTACATAATCATAGAAAATGACTTGTCACACGTTGTTGTCCAAATGTTAATCTGAGCTTTAGTACTATCAGTACGGCAGACACTGCCGTGACACTGGAATGACAGTGCCTCAGGACAATCCAAACTGTCCTGAGGCATCTTTTTCTTGGACACAACTGTCGATTTTGGATTGAAGAGCTGTTTAGTGACAGTAAACATGACTTCTGCTAGGTCTGATAAGTGGCTGTTCCAAACTGGTTTCACTTTCATTGGATCTATGATAGATTGTACACAGATGTACACAGAGCATCAAAAAGATGCTGTTCTGTTGTTTAAACCTTGCTGATGTTTCATAATACTGCCACTAGTGCTAAGAAAGTGTTGGCACTTTCATTCACTCCATACTGATCACATGGAGTTTTGAGGTCATTCTCTCAGATAATTATGGTCACATTTTTTTCTGTGGGCCTGGGGGGAAGCTTTAACGCATAAAGAATTCATGCAGCTCATCAAAAACATTCTGGGCTATCTCAGGCCCTATGCTGCAGTTGGA
>JAUZSV010419197.1:0-10866 GCA_034780495.1 Parotocinclus cesarpintoi
GTAGTAGAATGGATGATAAATGTGCAACAATTGTGTGACGCTATCATGTGCAAGATCTCTTAGATCTCCAGCACCTTGCTGAATATATGCCTATAACTGATTAAGGGAGTTCTGACGGCATAACGGGGTCCAACCCAGTACAAGCAAGGTGAGCTTATTAAAGTGGTCGTTGAGTGACTGGAAAGTCCTATGAAAAACATTGAACTCATTGTCATGTACAGTTTAAGGCACTTTTGCTGTGCCATTGTCACACTGGAAGTAGCATTGCTTTGCTTTGAAGAGATCCACATAGTCAATAAAAAATACTCACATGTGGTATGACATTAAAACAACAATTGATTGGTATTAGTAGACCCAAAGTATACCTAAAACCATTCCCCACACCAGTAAACCAGCTTACCAGAGTGAATTCTTGTCAGAAGGCAAACAGTACTCTTGAATTCTTGCTATCGGTGCCAGATCTATCCTCATCGCCTGTGTGACTCAGCAGAAATTGAGATTTATCAGCCACAAGCTGCCACTGCCTATATAATATGTAAAGTTTTATAATGCTCCACCTTTCATTGACCGATGATGATGACTATTGTTCAGAGTGCAGGCTTTGTGTGGATAGATCAAATGTTGCAGTGCTCTATAGCAGCATTGACAGAATGAGGCCAGATGGTAGATAGCAGAGCTGCGTGATGGGAGAGCGAGTTAAGATCAGATCTGCCACACAGATGACACCGTCGCCGTATTTGTAATCATCAGATCTGTACCAGCGTGCTGCCTTCCAAACAGTTTACCAGTATTTCTAATTATTTTAGCAATAACTAGAACACAGTTGGGTCAGGACGTACGAGGTATCAACTATGAGTCATACTCTTCCAAGACCACTTCACATATGCATTCTATCAGGTCTAAACGATTAACGTTACAAACAAAGCTCGCAGCGTAAGTCTCCAATTATGAGAATTATTCTGCTTCCCCCGTCAGAGACGTGCAGACAGGAGCGGCAGTGGTAATAAAGTGTCAGTGTTGGTTCCAATAAAAAATAAATGTAAAATCTGATTTTTAAACAAAGCATGTTCTCTCACTTTTGTTTTTGTTTTATTGTCAAAATCCCTGATTTGTACATTTTAACCTTAATTTCCATGACAAGCACAATAAAGTGAAAAAGCTAAAGAGTCTATCTCACTTTTGTGCAATTATATTAAAGCTGAACTGAGCAAGGAATAAACACCATGTCTGTACTTATTTATGTGAATATCACCAATATTCTGTTTGGGGTACTTGTATTTGCATGTCATCACCTTCCATAGTCTAAATAATGTATTTAACGTATATGTGCAATATATGTATACTTCTTACACAAATAGGGGGATATTTTAAAACATAAACAAACACACAGTATGAACCTCAGATATTTAATAGTTTGTCTGGTCAATTTCATTTCAACACACATCCCCTCCTGCATTTCAGGCAAAATATTCCAGGAAATTGTGGAATTCTGAAAATTAGAGCTAGCAATAAAAATAACTAAATGATGTGATTTCAAACAGGTGATTGTAATCATGGTTTTTTACAAAAGCACCACCCAGGATGAGCAATAGGCAAAGATGAGCACCTTCTTTTGTCAAGTTTGTCAAGAAATGAATGAGGAAATTGTTAAAAATGTACCTCAAAGAAAGATTGGAGGGGATTTGCATAGTTCTCTCTATACAGTGAATAATATTGTTAAACGATGCAAGAAATTGAAAGGAATTTTTTAAATAAAGACAATCTTTAGGTGGATCCTACAATTTGTTGCATTGCATCTGACATGCACTCACCCTGGTTGTTTCTCCTCCTTTCCAGCGGGTGGTGCTCCCGACTCCTACTGCTTCCTCCCCACTGCTTTAAATTGTGCTCTCTGACTCCCTCCTTTATTGGGTCTCGTTGGTTCTATTCGTTTTCCATGTTTTTTGTTCTAGCCACGCCAGGCCTCTTTTTCTATGCTTTCTTGTCTTGTTAACCATGCTTGTTTGTCATGTTTGTCTTTCCCTGAGTTCCTTGTGCCTTCTCGTTTGTAGTGTTTGGTCATCAGCCTATTCCTTGTGTCTCCTCACCAGCTTAACTTGTTGCCTTTCCCCTCCTTGTTTTCTGTTTCCTTCCCCTTTAGCATGTCTGTGTTTTTGCCTGTTTGTCCCTACCCCGTCTTTATAAATAAACACTATTCATTTGCAATTTCCTCCACCTCCCTGTCTGCTCCCCATACTAAGGCAAATACCCGTCATATTTGATCCCTCAGATGGCACGGTACCAAGAACTACATATATATTCTGTGCGGCTCATATAACAATATAGAGCCTTTATTATATAACAGTCAAATTCAAACTAAGGCAATGTAACTTTCAACTTAACAGAGCCAACAACATCCCTTCAATCCATTTGTATTATTTTATTCAATAAAGTGTAACAATAAAGAACATTTCAGTCTGCCTTTACAAAAAATATCCTAAACCATACGAACCAAACGTCCATAAAATAGTTAATGGACAAGTAGACAAAATGCAAATCAATCTTAACGACAGACTAATCAAAAATAAAACATGTTCCTTGATTGGCCACTGAATGAGAAGAGGAGTAACTTTATTCTCCCTGAGAGCGGATTTTTAGGCAAGTTGAGAAATAACTGATTTGAGTCTACCTTACTGAAACTGAGAAATGATAACCTTGTTTCTGTTGAATGTAGCAGCAATGCTATTCTTCCAGTCTCATTCCAAATCCAGGCTCTGCCAGGCTGCCAGGCCCTCAATAGGGCCCTTTCCTTAAGCTGCTCAGCTTAATAATTCTGAATAAGGACCCATGCAAAATGCTGTAAATAAGAATGAGTGTGAGGCCACTGCAGCGTACAGCACACGCCGCTACCGCTGCTGTAATGGCATAACTCTAGCACGCCATCATGTATGCTTCTGAACACATAATTAGTAATACACTTGGGGTTAATGTGCCTGGATCTGCTAGTCACAGATGACTACTTAGCTCGAAGTGAGCATATACATACTCTTATTCTGTAACCTAATACATTCTTTCAATATTGGCAATTATATTTAGTGCAACTCCCTCTCTCCCTTCGGGATACAAATAGCCTCTTGTTAAGTGGCACGCACATCTTGTGTACAAGCAATTATGTTAGCAACACTGCATCATATTAAAACAGTTACCAGACTGGCACATCATCATCCTTAAGACTATAAGTGATTTTATCATCAATCTCAACTTGGCAGATCTATACATACCGGTATCGTATAGTAACAAATTATAAGTAATCTTCCCCTTTATCTTCCCACTGTGGCTTCCTTCTCTCCTGTGATCCCAGCATCCCCACGCTGCACCAACCTCCTACTTTATCAAGGCCCGTTATCGGCTTGCACATTCACTGGAGAGCCTTTGAAATATAAATCAGGTCTCATTATCTCACCCTATTACAGGCCCTGTGCGGAAAAGAGCCGAATCGAGGACATTCTTGAGAGGTAATATCTAATATGCTCTGGAAAATTGGGCGGAGGGTGGTGGGGTTGCATACTATAGCTGATACCTGAGGGTAAATTACCAGAAGCATACAGGAAAAGCTACCTGTCAGAGATATATGGAGGCATAGATTGGTAGAAATATTTAATCAAGAGGGCTCATCTCGGTTAAAGCAACCTATTTGTTGTTGATAATGGATTTTCATGCAGACAATGCAGAAGAACTAGTGCAGTACATTACCATCTCTTGTTGCTTGATGTCTTTGTGTGGCTTAACAGCAAACAATCCGAAATAACTACCTTGCACTTGCTCTTGTAAAGAACCTTCTACTTTTTTATATATATATACTTTTTTTTCCTGGCTGAGCCACTCAATCTGTTTCTTCATGATGTCACTCACTTCTCTGACTGCAACCAATTTCTTTTTGTGCCAAGACAACAATTTCCTACATTTTTTAAGCTTTACTCTTGGTGATTGATCCTTAATATAACATAGAGTTTATCCGTAAGGCTGTTACACAGAGAACACAGTTTTTGTCATGCAACTTTTTCAATGTTTATTCATGACAGAAGCAACGTTACATCCATACTAGTCAGTCACTATCATGCTGGACCAATTTAATGTAACAAGTTAACCTAATGAATGCATTCGGGAATGTACAAAACGAAACTTTAAAATTTGCAACCTCTATATGCTCTTGTTTGAGACCTTTCATTTTTTTCTTATTTATTCATTCAGTTTCCCATATAATATTTACTTTGTGATTCATTTAATGTAATGGTAAGATTTAATATGATTAATACGTATGGGTCTCATTTTATGTCCTCCTTTTATGTCAAGCCTGTCCTTGAAAGATCTGTAACTTTTGAGCCCTAGAACATTTGCCTTTAACCCCTATTGATTCAAAAACATATTGATTAAATTGGTCAGTTGTAGTTTGCTCTTGATGGGCATCTGCTTAATTACTGAATATAAATGAGTGGTGTTTTCTACAATTATTTCTACAAATGAATCAAATACTACTTAAATAATTAATGAAAATGCAAAATTATTATTAAAAACATTATTATAACAATTATTTTTATATTTAAATATTTTTTTTATAAAATTAAAAACAAAATTATAAGGTACATATCTAATAAGTCTTATTAATATGAATACCCTGAAATAATAATGTTTGTGAGGCTGTAACAAATGAAAAGTCTAGTAATGAATGTAGTGAAATGAAAATAGGTATGTACTAAATGGTTAAAGAGGTAATTTGATCATTGTTTATCTGGTAGAATTGAGCATGTTAAAGCAAGGAAGCAGAGCAATGCTTTAGCTCTCACTCTTAATAATGAATGAAGTTCCAAGTCTATAAAACTTAGCATGGGGCAGAGCATGTCAGATAGAGCTCTCTTAATCAGTATATCTCTTACACACACACACACACACACACACACACACACACACACACACACACACACACACACACACAAAAAAAAAAAGAAAGGACACAATACTCTAGAGACACAGTGATTACTCCCATTCAAAATTCAAATGAAACCATATGGTGGAAAAAATTGTTATAATAATCTAAGTTTCTAAGAAAGTGGTAATGAATTGATGAGAGCTTGAGGTACTTGTGGAGTTATGGATGTTTCACATTGTAAAATATGTATGAAGACCACCTGTTCCAGTCTCTAAATGATGAAGTGAATGGTCAAGGCTCATTTTCTTTCTGTCCATATAACCTTGCCAAAAGTAAAATAGTAAGAGCACAAAGCGAGAGGAGAGACAACCTAAAAACAGGCAACAAGGCTATAAAAAAGATACACTGGATACATCAAATCAATCTAACAAAACCAATCAATCAATTACTCAATGTACAAATGAAATAAGAAACGAGTAAATAAATACATAAATAAATAGAATCATTTTTATTATTTAGTTTGTTTTCTTATCCCTTATATGTCTTACATTAAGAATCAAAAGATGATTTTAGGCAGCCTTTTTCTTTAGGCAGAGTCTTTACTTTTTTATTTTATATATTTCATGGTGTATACTAAATAAATTAGTTTTAGGGTGTACTTACAAAATAGACAGACATTTAAAAAAAAAACTTTTGAAGCTAACATAAAAAACTTGGGTATGTCTGAAATAGTTTACTAATTCACTGTATATTGTATTCTGCGTAAAACACTATATTGGGTAGCAGTAAGTGACACAAACAGGGGGATTTAAACAACACATACAAAACATTAAATATCTTGGGTTCGTATGGTTTGCAATTCAGTAACAAGTATATGTAACACAGCATTTTTGTAATTAGCATTTTCCATACCGACTCAACGTTTTCTGATTTGGGGTTGTAGACTGGTTTATGTTGCGATGTAATATAAGCTTTCTGTTTTTTTTAAAGCAAAAAAAGTGTCACTACTGTGTTTCTTTTTTTTAATTTTCCATAAACAAACAGCCTTACGTTTTTGATATTTGATGCTGTTACTGCTTACCCTTACCTTTTATCTCTTGTGTAATCTGTTTTCTGAAAAAATAAAAAACGGAAGATTTGCTTTATAGTTACAATAAAGTTGCCCCACTGTTTGGTCAATAGTGGTCAACAGATTTGGTCAATAGTAAGAAGATCACAGATGCTTAGAATCTGACCTCTGGCCAGCTGAAGATGAAGAGAAATACACAAAGTGAAACCAGCGTGAGGCCAGCGGTGTGCACTCTCTGAAGTTACAGTACAGGGTACAGAAATCTCCAAATCCAGGAAAGCAGCAACAAACACTATTTTGATTTCATGCTATACGGAGACTAACTGATGTAATTTTTCCCCTTGGAGGGTAAGAGGTCGAAATCATTCCGAGTTCCTCAAAAAGCATCATAAAATCTAATAGAATTTTTACACTTGCGTGTTTTGCTGACCTCTACTCTATGTGAAGTAATACATTTTCCTCATTTTGTATATCTATAAGCACTTGAGCTTTAGACTGTGAAAACAGAACCCAGGTTGAACCAGAAATCAATATTAAGAACATAAAGCTTGTCTAGTTGAATATAAAGAAGTAATCATCAGGAGCTGATTATGTATCTCTGGTCCACCTGAACTGCAGTTAAAGCATGGCACTAATTAACCATACTCTTGTTACCTTCTATTTTTTGAACCCAAAGCAAGTGCTGAATGGACATACTACTCAAACATCTGGATTCTTCTCTGTACTCCAAACAGATAGAAGAAGGAAATTCCCTTGTTGGTCATAAGGGCTCCTTCTTACTGTCTTCATCCAGCATTTAATTAAAAATCACATCACACATATGATGAAAGTAGAAGCACTTCTATACATCACTAAAGTTTAAAGGACCTGCAAATGTAGTAAATAGACTGACTGGGAGTTGACACCGCCTATCTGCCACTGTTGGCTGACATAAGGTAAATATGGGTAAATATGATTTTTATTGTGAGTACATAAAACATTATTTTCATGTAAAGTGTCGCACACTGGACCTAAAAATGCAATTACAAAAGAAACAAAACCTAAATATAAGACTTAAAAACATGATTTTTCTGATTTGTGGGTTCAGAAATTCATGCAAACAAATGGTAAAATCGTTTTGGTCAGCTTTATATTTTCCTTAATCAAGGCCAGTTGAACCCTTATTTTGTTCTTGTTTTTGGAGCCTGGGCTGTTTCCAGTCTTAAACCAGGTAAATTCACAACCCTTTCGGGGCCAAACCATAACTGGATAATGACTCATAAATTCTGTGAAAGGTAATGGTCTTCATAAGAACTGCTTTTCTGCCAAGTATATGGAACAAAAAAGTTCTTCAAAGTTTAGCAGTTTTCCAGATCAGCGCACGCTTCGCCATACTCTTAAGCAAATCATAAAAGAGACTTCTTACTTTTAATCCAAAATCCATGCAGACGTCACTGAAACACATTACCATTAAGAATAAGTGTGGGTGCAGATAAAATACAAGTAGGAGATGAACCATCAGAGACCCCTCTTAGCAGTTTTATCAAAGTTTGGGCAAGGACAAGTGATTGAAGAGTTTGGATTTAAAGAGCTATAACCTCTCCCTTCTTAATATGCACAGGTCCCTCCCTCTGAGCCTCATTAATCAGATTAATCTCAACAAGGTTCTAATCCATCTGCATAACTTTATCATATTTGATATTGCTGCTAGAGGGCATTATTACAGAGCCATCAGTCAATCATCTACCAGCATCAACTTAAATTAAATTTCCTATTTCTCAATTACGAGTAGATTCGAATTAAGGGTCTTTTTATTATTAATATTCTTTGACATCTTAGTAATACTGACATTAAATAGAGTCTTGATCCTGTGATCTCAGGTGACAGAACAATGTTATGTTGTCAAAATAGAGATAATGATTAATCACATATAATCATATGGAAACTTTTTTATCAATAATTAGGTAATTAAATAGCATCAAAAGAATTAAATAGACAACATATACCTGTATATATACTGATGCTGCTCACAAAAATTAGGAGATGTAAATCCAACAAGACTGTTTTGACAGTCTTGGGTGACCATACACCCTAATGACCAGTCAATGTACTCTTGTCCTGTTTGACTTGCTTCTGTTCACCCCAGGAATATGTCACTTGCTACTCAACCACGATAATTAAGTTTGCATCTCATTTGCATAACTGGCAATTTTTTTTTACTTTTTATCGGCTTTTTTTGATGATCTCGTTTAATGAAATGAAGTTTCATTATGTCCCTTAACACCCACAATACGAGAATTTCTTTGAAAAGGCATGTTGTCTGATCTGGAAGTTGTATGCAGTGCTGGGATATATGAGATGCTGCAGTGTTATCCGCACATTGAGCTTTTTAATATCTTATCACACGCCTACATTATGCACGCCCTTCACGCAAACATCAAATGGTATATCAATCATCACCCTTAGCACCAGAAAAAACAGCCAAAAGACAGCAGCAGCGCGGTTGCCACCAGTAGAACATGGCACCTGAACTTAAAAATGCAAAATGTAAATGCAAATGCAAATGAATTTCAGAACATGATGCAATGTTTTTGTCTTGCTCGGGATCCTTGGGAAGCAGAATGCAAGACTTGCAAAGCTGGCATGTACGTGTCAATGTCAAATAAATTATATGCTAAAAAGTGCCTAGTGAAAAAGTTGGACTGAAAAGTGTCCAGTGGAAAAGTGGATTTTTTGATGGTAACATCTTTTATGACATTTTATTTTTATTTTTATTTTTAAATACATGTTCATGAAAATAATCTGCCAAGTAAAATCTGTAGTGACACTGACCCTAATAAGATGAGGATAAAATGAGAGTCAAGCAAAGTTGGGACAGTATGTCTTACATTTAGTTTAATTTTTGTTTCATTGTTTTATTCTTAAGACGTGTTTGTCTCATGCCTGACGACTGCGCAGGCGTGCCTTGATTGGTCACACCTGTCTCGGATCAGCGAGGACTATTTATAAGCTTCGCCCGCATTCATGCGCTGCGAAGCTTTCTTTGTTACTCGTTATTATTTGGACTTTGTTTTGTGTTTGACACAGGTGAGGTGGGATCTTCTATCATCACTTCCAGCTTTTGATTCTACCCGCCTGTTGTTTCGTTATGTTTTAGTTCTGCTTTATGTTCTGCATATTTAATTACAATAAACCTGGTTTGTCCCGCACGCGTTTTTGCCTTCGCCTCCTACACCGTTTGGGGCAGTTTGCAGGAAGAATCGGATAAATATCACCTGAAATGCTAAATCGCTTGGTGTCCTCTGTGCCAAAAGTGTTTTTTTATGTGTGGTGAAAATAATGGCAACATTATAAAGTGGTAAATCCTTTACTGTCCCAACTTTCTTTGTGTATTGCAGGCCTAAAATGCAGGAACCGATGTTTATTATCAATTGTAATGAAGTTGACCTGTCACAATATAAAATATGTCATGTTCATACAGCTTGCAATTAAATTAAATACACAGCTTCAAAGGAAATGTAAGAAACATTGTGTTTTTTATATGCATCTGATTTGGGTTTGTACATTTACACAGGTTTTAGCCAAAGCACTGCTAGTACCAGTTGGTCTCACTGGTCAACTAGTTATGGGTGAACTTTATTTAAAAAAACAGTATTTTGTTGTGATTTATTGAGTTCAAAGTACTTGGGTGGTCCAACCCAAATCTGAATCCCAGAGATAAATTCCAGAAATTTGGTGCACTACATACAGGCAGAATGTTAGGGTTCCTACCTTCCCCCGTTGCGTTCAGCCGTCATCACCAGTCGCCATTACAGAGCCATCGGTGGGGTAGCCTTATATCCACTATCGTAATTATGTACTGATCCCAAACAGCTGCTTTACGTCCTATAAAGGCGTGATTTTAGCACTGTTTGGGTCCAGGTCATCATCATTCCATCGGGATTCAATCTCCGTTCGGTTCGCACGTCTGACCACCGGCGCCCTCGCGCCCTTCTGCGTTCTCGAGAGATAGTGTTTAAGTTCCAGGGGCTTTTAGTGCCGAATGGCTGGTATGGGCGGGTAATTTAGTAGGTATTTAGTTTGTTAGGGGCACTTTGAGGGGTTTTTCCGTCCTTTACTCGTGCGCTCCTTGCACATTTGAGCTAGCGCTCTTCAGTCGTCGGCACCTACCTAGCCTCATTCCAGCCGGGTGTTCGTTCTGAATAAGACACGCCCCGGTCTGGCTTCTTTGCTTTCGAGCTCACGCTTGCCCTCTGGCGCTTCTAATCGCGTTCGCACTCCTTTCATACCCGAGTTTATTTTCGTGTTCTGGCGCTTCGCGCCTTTTGTGTTATTCACACTCGTGCTAAAAGCGTGCACCGTGCTTATAGGCTCACCTTTTTGCGCTTTGGCCACTTCCGCGATTTCTTCACCCCTCCGCGCTGCGTGCATGAGCTCAGGCTCGCCCTCTGGCGCTTCTGCGTCCTCTGCACTCTTTAGAGCAGCTACCCGGTAGTGCGTTAGAAGTATCCGGCGCTTTTGCGCTCTCTTGAGTCTGACTCTAGTTGGCTGCTGACTCGAAATATGCCCCGGCTAGTGTAGCCACCAAGTAAACATGCACTCTATAAGACGTGTCCCGGTTTGGTTTTCAACTAATTGCATGCACATTCAAGCTCACGTTTGCTCCCTGGCGTTTGGACTACCTCCGTGCCTCAAATTTAAGAGACCTCCCAAAACTGGGCTTTTTGCACGTCTGCCCTGACTGGCACTTTGGTGCCCTCTCGCGACCAGTTTGCGCGTTGCTCCCACTGGGGAGGCAACCTCGGCGCGCCCCTTTATCCTTTTGGTTTTATTGTGTTAGGAGTCTTATGCGCGCTCTTCATCCCTTTTCAGTTGTTCTATATTATTTTCCCATTCTTATTATACGTCGTGG
>JAUZSV010419207.1:0-10865 GCA_034780495.1 Parotocinclus cesarpintoi
GACGCCGCGATGAATCAAAACGAACGCCATAACAGACGCAGGGAAAAACCGGAAACACAAAACTAAGGGATGGGGGTAAAATAACCTAACGCGGCAAACAACGAAAAACGGGACTCGCTGCGCGGTCCCTAACACTTCTTCCATCATTAGTGTACATTTTGGTTGTGATAGTGTGTAGGCTTGTAGCCAGTCTGACGGAGAGTATTGTAGTCTTAGAGGCGCGCATCCAGACATAGCTCAGAAGACTAGATTAATATTAAAAGACCAATTCCAAATTGAACAAAACTAGGGCGACAGTGGAAAGGAAAAACTCACTAAATATAGAAGTAAGAAACCTTGGAACTCAAAAAAGAACAAAATCCTACGCAAATAAGAATGTTTTAGTCTAGACTTAAAATTTGGAGTGTCTGAATCTCAAAGTAAAATGGGGAGCTTATTCCATAGCTGGGGGGCCAAGTTTGAGAAAGATTTTTCCCCTGCTGTGACTTTTTAAACTCTAGGTACTGAAGAGTTTATTCAAATAATGTGGTGCCAGGCAGTGTAGATATTTATATTTTATATTACATTCAGTGTAGATATTTATATGTTACAAGCAGTATTTTATAATCAGTGTGAAATTTAACTGGTGTAGGGGTGACAGAAAAGGACAGGCATGATAAATTGTTCTAGATCTAGTTAGAACTCAAGCTGTTCATTTTGCACTAGTTGTAAGCATATTTTGAGATTTGCTAAAGCATCCAGCAAGTAAAGCATTACAGTAATCCAACGTCATGGTAATAAATGCACGAACCAGTTTCTCAGAATCTTGAGGAATTTAGAATATTAAGGATTAAGGATATTTCTAAGTTTAGCAATATTACGTAACTGAAAGTAAGCAATTCGTGTGATGTTGTTAATGTGCAGGTTAAGGGAGAGCTCTCAATCAAGTTTTTTATAGTTGAACTGGGCGTTACCAAACAGCCATCTAGATTTAGGTTAGAAGTAGCGAAACTGTCTTTCACAGCCTTGGGTCCAACTAATAAAACCTCTGTTTTATTTGAGTTAAGTAAAAGAAAATTAAATGCATTACATTCTTAATTTAATTACTAATTGTAAAGCCATCTGCTGATATGTACAGCTGTGTATCATAAGCATAGCAGTGAAAACTAAAAAGACGCTTATGAATAATTGAGCCTAAAGGTATCAAAAGGGAGAAAAATAGTGGACCAAGCACAGACCCCAGAGGGGCACTGTACCTCATTTATGAGAGCTTAGAGTGTTGATTATTTACATAATTGTAAATAATAATTGTTTATTGACATAAACAAACTGATATCAGTCAGTCAGATAGGATTTAAACCAAAATAAGTGCCAGTCCCTTAATACCTTGTGTTTTCTAGCCTATTTAGTAAGATATCATGATCTATTGTGTCAAATGCTGCACTTAAATCTAATAGAACAAGAAAAGAAACATTATCTCATGATATTAATAGATAATTAAGTACCATAATTAATGCTGTTTCAGTACTGTGATGAGGCCTGAATTCTGACTGAAATGTTTCATAAATACTGTTACTTTGGAGGTAACAACAGAGCTGCTGATAAACAGCTTTTTCTAATATTTTGGAAAGAAAAGTATAGTGTTATCTAGCAGAGGGTAGCAAGTCTGATTAAACACCAAGCTAAACCTCTGACACTATGAACACAGGAATCCGAATAAAGTTGATCTTTTACTCTCTGAGCTTTAACTGACAAGCGGTGAAAACTGCAGTTAAAGTAAATACAAAATTGTACAATAAACATACTGTATCATAAAACAACAATATTAATTTACATATTGCATGTACTTTTAGCAACAGTAAGGAGCATGAGAATAGCGCTATTTAACATATAGCTTTCTCAGTTACGTTAAGATAAGTGAAATGAGTTATTTGTGTAATCTCCGCTATTTATGTATTTTATAGTCTTCTAATCGTAAAATATGCACACTTCCGACGTTGCCGGAACAGTGTCGCGAGTGAATGGCTGTGGAAAAGACTCGAGGCATTAAGTTTTCCCTCTCAGAAGTAACCGAAATAACGCATGAACAAGGGAGTGACGTCACTAACAGGTTGACCTTCATAATAAAATCTTCTATCAAAAACTTAAATGCATGCAAATAGCTTCTTCGGAAACAAACAATAAAGATAACAATATAAATACCTTAGAGGCAATTTGAAATTGGTCTATAATTAGACAGAACACAAGAGTCAAGATTTTTTTTTTAATCAGGGGTTTTATTATGGCGCATTCAAGGGATTTTGGAACATAACCACAGGTAAAAGATAAATTCTAAATAATAAGTAGTGGTTCTATAATACTCTGTATTAATTATTTAAGTAAATATGTAAATATGTAGGGATTGGATCTAATAAACATGTTGCAGACTTGGATAAGCTGATCAGTGAGCACAGTTCAGTATTAGTAATTGGGTTAAAAGATTCTAGTCCTGATTTAAAAGTAATTAAACAGAAATCTACACTAGTGTTGAATAGATAGGAGATTTGATAAGCATTAAGTCTTTTGCCTAAATCTTATTGTTAAGGAAAGTAATAAAGTAATTTCTATTCAAATCAAGCAGAACTTCAAAGTCAGTTTCTGTGATGTTTTTAGCTAATAATAAGTCTATTAACAATTACTGATGCCGTGTGTGGCATGAAACTCCGGCAGCATTAATTATAACAGCATAACTGGATAGAGGAAAACCAGAGCATAAAGCCAAGAGGGATCAAGTGAGACAACAGCAACCCACCTCCAGCAATCAACAAACCTGTGATCACACTAAGTGATTGCACTAAGGAGGCAAGAAGACACCAACCCAGAATCCCATATCACCATATATCTCTATGACTGTGGACCCCCAGCACAAGTCAGGTTCAGGAGAATCAAAGCCTGGCCCAGTCAGACGATCCACCAGACATTCCTAACCTAAGGTCAGGGCACTACAAGGCAGGCCAGACATGATCAAAGACTATGGTCCAAGCAGCCCAAGCCATGCATCCCAATCTAAATCTAACCAAATGCCTGCATAAATAAGTATGCTTTTAGCCTAAGCCCTGCACCTTCCAAATGAAGTAGACGAGGTGGACTATAAGACTAACAAATTCACTCAGATCATGTAGGTCCAGACCTTAAAAGACATATTTTGTAATCAATGTGGAATTTAAGTGGTAACCAATGAGGCTGATATGATCAAAATTTTCAAGTTCTAGTTAGTCCTCGAGCTGCTGCATTCTACACTGGTTGAAGTTTATTTAGAGATTTACTACAACATCTGTTTAATACAGTAATCTAACCAAATTTATAAATGCATGAACAAGTTTCTTAGCATCTTCAAAAGAAAGGATATTTTCAAGTTTAGCAATATTACATAACTGAAAAAAGAAATTTGTGTGATGTTGTTAATATGTGCATGTCCAGGGAGAGATCTAAATCAAATGTCACCTACAAAACACGCAGTGTAATCATACTACCATATACAGAAATGGAAAGGTTCAGAAATGGAAAGGTTACCAAACAATGTACTTGTATCTTAACAGTGATACAACCCATCCCCTCCCCAAACCCCACAGCAAAAAAACACTTAGACATGGACATTTAAAGAAGAAAAACTGAATAAGAAACTATAACCATATATATAACCATATATATAACATAATAAAATAAACAAAAACATTATAATACAGTCGATTCCGGTTAATCAGACCACATCGGAATGTGATGGTTTTGGTCCTAATAAGCGGCTGGTCCGATTAAACAAGACGGGATATGTCATGTAATATATTAAATGTTTATTAAACCTTGTTTATTAAACCTTGTACAAACAAGAACCACTGTTGCTTACCAACTTTGTTCACTGAAAAATAAATTTGCAAACAAGGTTTTCGAAACGATCTACAGCACAATGTATAGGTACTCAGCATGTGAAGCATAATACTGTAAAAAACAAGTTCTTACTAAATTCCAGGCAACATTTGAAGAACTTATCCAGTGTGAATTGACGCGATTTTGCTGTGGCTAAGTGGCGACTTGTGGCTTCTTTTTTTGTAGTTAATGGAAATGTTACACAAAGACCTGTAGGTGGCAGTAAAGGGCTGGGGAAAATCTCGGAAGTTTTCGTGTAATGATGCCAGAGACGAAGAGTTTCTTCCCGGATATTACATACTGTACATGTTCTTTGGTCTGATTAAGAGTAATTTTGGTCCAAATAAGCGATTAACATAACACGTATATAATAGGATTTGTTTCAGTACTTTAGGATTTGGTCCGAATAAGCGGCTGGTCCCATTTACTGGTGGTCCTATTAACCGGAATCGACTGTATATAATTGGATACAGCAA
Organism: Parotocinclus cesarpintoi; assembly: GCA_034780495.1. NCBI lineage: Eukaryota > Metazoa > Chordata > Actinopteri > Siluriformes > Loricariidae > Parotocinclus > Parotocinclus cesarpintoi. Next base: position 4,359 of record JAUZSV010419207.1, read on the forward strand.
TCATATTTCAGTCTGACTGGAGATGCATTTGACTATACAGCATAAATGAATGTGCTTAAAATCCTATGTAGATACTACAAATATAAGACACATGAAAAGACCAACTGTAAACAGGGTCTTAACATTATTTGTCGTCCTGAGCTAAACTGCAAGGTGTTGCTCTTTTTACCATCAAATAGCTCGTGTATTGATTTTGTTTTTCTTTCAAATGGTTCTCTTTTAAATGGGAAAATAATAGAACAATTAAATATAAAAACACATGTTTAAAACAAATGCATTTATTTCGATTGACAGATAATAGGTTTTCAATTTGACAATCTTTCATCTTAGTTGTGAGTATGGATGAGTCAGGTTACATTTGGTTAGGTTAAGTGTAAAATGGTAAGTGAAGCATCCCTGACTTTGTCCATCTTCCCTGGCTTTGCGAAGACTAAAGTTTGAATATTGGTAGCTTTAGCATTAGTGAATATGTGTTAATGTATTGTTTTGTGCATAGGCATTGAACTTTGTGCAATTTATCCTACATTCTGTACTTATAAAGCAAATCTGCTTTCTTTCTCTGGCTTTGGAATAATGACATCTTTGTGCTCCGGTGTTTACTTTGACACTGAATGGTTTGCTTCCATTTTCTGTTCACACAGTGCGAATGATATGTTGTCAAAAGGGTGATTGATGATCTCTCACTCTGTCAACCCATCGTTCAGTCTTTCTTCATACATCATTCACACTCCTCCATTCTAGTGTAGGCATTGTGTCTGTGCATACATTCACATATACATCATTAATAGCTTTACAGTATGAAGGTGTGTGTGAAAAGTAAAACTGGACCGTTTTTTCTTATTTTTGTCTGTTCTGACATTTAAAAATTCCCAATACAACTATGATTTTTTTTTTGGTCAATAACATAATTGTACAGACCTATTGTCTAAATCCTAATTTATAAGTATTATCATTTGCATTTGAAACCTAATATATTGTTTTATTTATATTTACGTTAGGGATACGTTACATTTAAAATGCATAGTTTGACATCTGTTAAATAAAATTAAGCACAAATTAAAAGTAAACAAATGCTGAAGCATGGAATCTGTTTCAGTATGATTTGGTAAATGGGAGTGGGATAAAACTGTTAAGTACTGAACATGGAATAGGTTTCATGCATATACTTATACACAACCAGAAAATGCAGGGCATTTGTATGCAGTATTAAAAAAACTGAAAAAGCCAGCTGCTATACGCTAAAGTGGCAAGTTTTTGTGCATTAGTTTGTGTGTTACTAGTGTGACCTTCCCTTAAACCTGAGCAATAGCAGCATCTGTAATGTGTAGTTCACCATTTTAGAGTTAAAGAAGCTAAATCAGGAAAAGTCTTGTTCAAACCACTTTTTCCAGAAGGAGAACGGGGTAATATGCTAATGCTCACAAAGATTAGAAAGCAGATCAGTGAAAACGAGACTGACAAAACTGCAGACTGACAAAGTTTGAAAATTGTGTCCAGCCATCAACAGTGTTATACATGGCCATTATTATATTGCTGAAACACCAAATCTTATAAACTTTTGCATAGTACTGTATCTTTATTATTTTAGCCTCTGCCAGTTCAAATGCTGACCAGGCTTAGAAAAATCTAGCCATCTGTGAAAAATGCTCATCAGATTAGTAGATGCACTTCAACTCCATTATTTTTATAGGCTTGGTTAAGGATATTCTGTAGGATAGATGAATTTACATTGTCTCAAAATACACTGGGCTGTATTTTACACACTTGAGGAAATACATTGCACTGTATAATCATATAGACAAATTCACATTTTGCTAATTTGAAAGATTTAGTCTTTTATACATACTTAGTATACATTAGTATTACTTATTAGTTACTTATTAGTATGTATATATTAGTCCCTAAGGGAGGGTCAGGCTTCTCACAGCCTTAGAAAAACTCAGTGACGATAATCCACTTCTATCTTTATTTTAGTGATCTGACAGCATAGACCATAATGCATTCTCTCTGCTCTGCCGCCCTTCGTTTCCAATTTCACTCTTGCTTTTTCTCCTTCTATTCTTTGCCTTCATCCTCACAAATTTCAGTCACACTCGGTTAGCTATGACAGGCAAGGATTTCTTTAGAATAAAGAGGACTGTGTTCGCTCCAAACACCCCCTTATTGAGTCATGGTATTGTTCACACACTTCTAATTTAATTACTCAGTTATATATAATTATTTTGAAAGAAATTCTGCCAATCATCAGTGGTATTCGTGTCTCTTTTTTCATCTCTTGGTGTCCCATCAGACCTTCAGGCTTTGATTAAATCATTATTCAGTGCAATATTACCACAAAAACTAAATGCCATAGCAACCAGTACTCATGGTGATGTTCTTACCATAGGCATTCTTGAATCAGCGTGCCAGTGGGTATTCATTCATCTCCAGCATCTCAGAGCAGAGACTGGGAACCTGCCAAGATAATGCTACAGTACAACTGAGAGGCAAGCTGCTTAAGAGTTTGAGTTATGAGTTAATAAACAGGTTATTATTCTCATACAGCAGCAGTTGTGTAATGTTTTTGTAAGTGTGTGTGATATCTATGGAATAAATGTGCAATATTCAATGAGTAAAGATGTATTTTTATGATGAAATTCAGTGTAAGTTTCCTTTTTAAGTCTCTTGGAACATGATGAAAGTAGTTCCATTCTCCTCACTCAGGATCTTGACTTTCTCATTTAATTTAATTGGCATGATATTGGTCAGAATAAATAATCTTAGCTAATATATAATTGAAGTTTTTTGTTCACTTTCATAACTGATGTGCCACACAACTAGGGCTGGGCATGGAAATGCCTGTTGACCTTAAAATGAATTACTGTATGCTCTGCATTAGTATAAATTGCCGAGTCATTTAGCAGATACCCTTTTACTGAGCAACTTGCACTGATACAGTTTTACTTTCCAAGCAATTATGGGTTAAGAGCCTTGCTCAAGGACCCAACAGTGACAGCTTGGCAGAGTTGGGATTTGAACCCTGGACCCCATAGTCCAGTATCTTAAACTCTAACCGCCAAAATCATTGTTTTTTTTATCACCATATTTGTATGTAATTGAAGATTTAAATATGAATAAAGCAAATTAATGTAATGAAATGCCTAAAATCAATAAGTATATTAAATAAGTGGAAAAAAGCAAGACAACACGTCACGTGCTGCGTAATTGGACAAAGGCTGTCAAAACCATTGTTAAGGTTTCTTCATCGCTATCAGTCTTCAGACGGTCACTACATGGCTTGGCGTTCATAGTCCCAGTTTTTCAGAATTTGGGTATGAGGGATGCACCAGTGCTGTGTGAAATTGGTGGTCTTTCATGGTGTCTGTTGTTGAGGTCTGTGGCTGTGAAAAGGCAGCTGTATTTCCCACACATCAGAATCGCCAATTCTTCGATTACCTGTGACAAATGACTTTCTTTGTTGATAACCTTTGAACCACAAGACAGTTTTATTACATTTGCATTACGACAGTTGATTTCTGAGAAAATTTTGGTCTTCTGTGATATGCTACATGACCACCTTCCCATTGGAAAAAGTTGTCCTTGATCCAATATGGCGGATTTGAAAATGGCGGCCATGCTCTGGTCATAGCCTAAATGATTAATTACCCATTGCTTGCTTAGGTATTCATATGTCATTTTCCTTTTTGTTTCTGAAATAAAAGGGTTTTCTGTGGCTTTTAACTCACCCTGTACTACATAGACAAATTAAAATAAAGTTTGAATTTGATTTCAACTATACTATACTTATCAAGCCAACTATACTTTCTAAATAATTCTGAATGTAATAGACTATATATAGTCAAATTTATGTAGTGGTATGTTAGCAGTGAGAAAGATCATGTGTTCAAATCAGGTGACATTATAAAAAATATTTACTATAGTCTTTAACATACAACTAATTTGGTCTAGTATTCTTTGGTCTAGTCTGGGTTTTATATGTAGTATTATGGCAATGCAGCGGTTTAGGAATCATACAGAGATACTGTGGCAACTACAGAAGTAGAAAGAGCTAGATGAAATGATGAACAGACAAAAGAAAGTCAACAATAAGCAATTCCAGACTTAGCCTTGCCCAGCAGCAGCAGTGGATCTTTTTTTAATTAAAAAAAAGAAAAGCAATGCTACAGTCTGTCATAAGCAAGTCACGCTTATAATATACTGTACTGACGGTTACCAGTAATCCCCATGGGCGTGCACTGGTCAAACAGGGCAGTGAATTAATTCATTTTGACAAGCCTTCTGCTAGCATTTTCTGACCTATTCCTTTCTCTTCCACATACACAGGGACACACACATCTAATCCCTCTCTACTGTAGCTCATTCTCTGCATAATTTATGGCCAATAAAAACATAGTGATGCAGAAATGTGTTCACTCTGCAGCTCAGGGGCATTGAGAGTGGACAACTCAAGTGTTCACGCTGGATTTAACCTTCAGACACGAACCACACAAACGCATACAATTACATCTAGGCCAAACAAACAAGGAGGCAGGCTAAACAGATCTACAAAATAATGAGGGTAGCTTGCGGTCCTGTGCTTTTTCGACAGATGAGGCATTTGCACGCAATCTGTGTACGGTTTCATAAACAATTCAGAGCCCTAATCTAATATTGTGCATTCCCCATTGCCAGAGAGCTTAGGTATTAAGCAAGCTAATGCCTATTCATTGGACAAATGTGTGTTGACAATATAATTTCTTGTGTAAAATGCTAAAGGCAGCAATATCTACTATGTCAGATATTTGCTGCTGGATTTTACAAATTCAAAGGCTCTACTCCTTTTTCTGGTGTTGATGGATTAAGCTAGCAATCTGTCAACCCAATCTCTAGCTACTGTATCTGTGACACATGCACAATGAACAGTCATTTTGACATTATACTGAGGGAAAAAAAACATGTTTAACTTTTTGTGAATATCACAAAGCTAGCACATAGTTTTATCACGTAGCAACATAATATAAATACGTTCTACTAACAGTTAGTAACCAGGCATAATGAATACACATTTAACACGATGGACACATTTATTAAAATAGCCAGAGCCAGTTCTGCCAATAAATGTCAGAATTTAAAATATTAACCTTTTAACTCATATGTAAGATGGCAATCACAACTCTTACTGTCCAAGCAATTGTGTGTGAAGAGCTGTTCTCAAGAACCCAACAGTGACAGCTTGCAAGAGTTTGATTTTTGAATCCCTCACCTTCTATTCCATAGTACAGTATCACAACTGCTAGGGTACCACAGTCCAATACTCTTCAGCTTTTTGCTTACTTATTTTCCATACTTTAAATGGAAATCATACCATACTTTAAAACTTTGCAACAAAAAATATTTTCTGGGCCAGTCAAAAAGATTTTTGTCAAGTTCATCTACTCCGGGCACATGATAGATTGTAGATGTTAGATTGTAGTTTTGTAAGCTTAATTTTAAACCATGGTAAATGATTTAAATCTTTAAGTCAAAAGGAGTATTTACAAACATATATTAGCTCTACATATTAATTTCAGAAGTAGCATTGAGGATCAATGTAATTTCGTTGAATTTTACTTTCATTGTGGTGACTTCTTTAAACATTTTTACTTGCAACTCTGTCATCCACAAGCCGTCGCTTAGTGTGGAGTAATAATCATCTGGTGTACCTAGCAGACAAGCTCCCATATTCTACAGCATATATTAGTGTACTTTTTTGGTCAACAACAGCCCTAATTATGAAGTTTTAAAAATTAATTACAGGTTTAAACACCTAATGTCCATCACATGCCCACTTCCCAATAGGCTATTATCATTTACATTTAGTCAACACCCTTAGCCTGAGCACCTGTCAATCCAAGAAAGTGTGGGTTAGGACCCTTACTCAACGAGCCTACAGTGGAAGCTTGACAAAAGCTTGAACCATGGAAATTCTGGTCCATAGTCCAGCACCTTAACTGCTAGTCCATTGCAGTCCCAAATACTTTTTATTAAGGTTATTAACTTAACCCATGTTTTTACATTACCACATAGAGTACAACACAGTTGTAATAGCACACCGTACAGTGCATACATTGGTGCAGAAGTTGTTATTAAGTACCAAGTAAATAAATAAGCACTTAATTTGCGTCCGTTTGCATAGTGGTTAGGATTTGGCGCTCTCACCGCAATGGCCGTTTGATGGCCCAATGGCTGTTTTAAAAGTGTGGTGGTGTGGACTCTGAGCCAGGCATTATTTGAAGTGACAGCAATTAAATGTTACAATAAGTCTATATTATTTATATATCCTGTAAATAACAAATATGTACAAAACTTTAAATCACCATTAAGGTACTGGTCTGACAGCAGTTGGTAAAACAGTATGGTATAACAGTATTTTTGATTATACTTTCATTTTATTTGACTATTTTATATACTAGGCCTACTATTCTGATCAAAAAACACGCTCATGTTAGTTCACAGCATCACATGCACATATTAAGCAAATACATATAC